>LR750278.1:451759-634341 GCA_902729485.2 Mus minutoides
GAATGTCTAGTAGAATTCTGCACTAAAACAGTCTGGTCCTTGAATTTTTTTTTCCCCGTCTGGTTGGGAGATTTTTATAGTTGCTTCTATTTCCCTAAGGGTTATACAATTTTTAAAATAATTTATCTGATCTTGATTTAATTTTGGTAAGTGGTATTTATCAAGAAAATCATTCATTTTACTTAGATTTTTCCAATTTTGTGTAATACAGGCTTTCAAATTAAGACCTAATGATTCATTACGTCACCTGAGTGTCTGTGGCTATATCCCTCCTTTTACCTTTTCAGTTCTCTTTTATTCTGTGTTTGTTTGTTTGTTTGTTTGTTTGTTTGTTTTTCCTCTATCTCTCCCTCTCCTTCCCTGTTCCCCTCCTCCCCTCCTTCTCCCCCCACCATCCTGCACCCTCCTCTCCTCCTTCTCTCTGCCTTTTGTTAGTTTGGCTAAGGGTTTGTCTATCTTGGTTTTCCCAAAGAATCTGCTCTTGTTTTAGTTGATTCTTTATATTGTTCCTTTTGTTTCTAATTTGTTGATTTCAGTCCTTGAGTGTGATTATTTTCTGACATCTCCTCCCTTGAGTGTCTTTGCTTCTTTTTGACTTAGGGCTTTCAGGCATGCATTTAAATGTCTAGTATGAGATCTCTCCAATTTCTTTATGAGCATATTTGATGCTATAAAATTTACTCTTAAAACTGCTTTTATTGTGTTCCAGAAGTTTGGGTATGTTGTGCTTTAATTTTCATAGAATTCTTGAAAGGTTTTAATATCTTTCTTTAGTTCTCCCCTGATCTAGTAGTTATTTTGTAGTGAGTTCTTCAGTTTCCATGAGTTTGTTGGCTTTCCTTTGTTTCTATTGTTTTTTGAAGTCCAGGTTTAATCCACAGTGATCTGATAAGATGCAAGGAGTTATGTCAATCTTCTTGTATCTGATGAGGGTTGCTTTGTGACAGAGTATATTGTCAATTTTTGAGAAGGTTTTATCAGATGCTGAGAAGAAAGTATATTCTTTTATGTTTGGGTGAAATGTTCTGTAGATATCTGTTAGGTCCATTTGAATCATAAAACTAGTTGATTTCATTATTTTTTTGTTTAGTTTCTGACCAGATGACCTCTCCATTGGTGAGAGTGGAGACTCCTATTCTCTTACTATTAATATGTATGGTTCAACGTGTGATTTAAGCTTTAGTAATGTTTGTTTTACAAGTGTGGGTGCCCTTGCATTTGTAACATAGATATTCAGAACTGAGATGTCATCTTGGTGAATTTTTCCTTTGATGAATATGAAGTGTCCTTTCAAGTCCTCTTTTGACTCATTTTGGTTGAAAATCTATATTATTAGATATTTAAATGGCTACTCCAGATTCTTTCTTAGATTCATTTGCTTGGAAAAAAACTTTTTCCAGTCCCTTACTCTTAGATTATATCTATCTTTGTTGTTGGGCTGTATTTCTTGCATACAGCAGAATGAAAGAACCTGTTTTGCATTCATTGCATAGCCTAGGTTTTTAGTTGAGTTCATTGATATTGAGAGATAAAATGATCAGCCATTGTTAATTTCAATTATTTTGATGGTATTGGTAGTAATGGTGGTAGTGGTAGTGGTATGTGTGTATGTGTGTTTCCCTTCCTTTGGGTTCCTGGTGTGGACTTATTTATTTCCTGTGTTTTCTTGGGCATAGTTGGCCTCATTGGGCTGGAGTTTTTCTTCTAGTATCTTCTGTAGATCTGGACTTGTCAATCCATATTGTTTAAATTTGTTTTTATCATAGAATATATTGTTTTCTCCATCTATAGTGATTGGAAGTTTTGTTGGGTATAGTAGTCTGGGCTAACATCTGTGGTTGTTTAGGGTAGGTAAGACATATGTTCATGCCCTTATGGCTTCTAGTGTCTATGTTAAGAAGTTATGCATAATTCTGATAGATCTGCCTATATATGTTACTTGTTTTTCTCTTGCAGCTTTTAATATCCTTTCTTTGTTCTGTACATTTAGTATTTTGATTATTATATGGCAGGAGAATTTCTTTTCTGGTCCATTCTATTCTGGTGTGTGTGTGTGTGTGTGTGTGTGTGTGTGTGTGTGTGTGTGTGTGTAGTATATGTATATGCATATCTTTCTGTAAGATATATATATATACATATACATATATACATATATACGTATATATGTGTATCTTTCTGTAAGTTGGGGATATTTTCTTCTGTGCTTTTGTTGAAGGTATTTTGAGGGGGGCTTGTAGCTGGGAATCTTATCCTTCTTCTACTCCTATTATTCTTAGGTTTGATCTTTTCATAGTGTCCCAGATTTCTCTGATGTTTTATATCCTGAACTTTTAGATTTAGCAAGAATTTTTTTCCACTGATGTACTGATGTATCCATTTCATCAATAGTATCTTCTATGCCTGAGATTCTTTCTTCCATCTCTGTTTTCTGTTGGTGATGCTTATATCTATTATAGTTCCCATTTTCTTCTCCAGGTTTTCCATCTTCAATATTCCCTTGTTTTGTCTTTTCTTTAGTGCTTCTATTCCCGTTTTCAGTTCTTGGATAGTTTTACTTACTTCTTATACCTGCTTGAATATAGTTTCCTGTATTTCTTTAAGAAAATTATTCATTTCCTTTTCAGAATCCACTACAATCTTCATTCAATTTAAGGTCATCATTTTCTGCTTTCTCTTTGCTAGAATACCCATGGATTTCTTTATCAGAATAGCTGGGTTCTGCTGATGCCATATCTACCTAAATCTTGGTTCTCTATTCTTACCTGTATTTTTGCTACCTGGTCATCCTTGGTGTTGGCTTGGTGTTCCTGATGCAAGCAGGACTCCTCTTCTGACTATGCCCCAGGTGAGCCCAACTGGTAGGGGATTGGTTTAGGAAGGGTCTAAGTTGCATGTTCCTAGGGCTCCCACATGCCACCTATGAAACAGGATGCACTCATTGTCCCACTCCTGCAAGGCTCCTCATGATGATGGTGGGAGAACTGTGGGTTAAACTATAGAGGCCAGGGAATAATTATATAAATATATATTTATATTTCAGTACATTGCACACTCACTGAATTTTTGACATTGGCTAGTACATATAGTTCTGTCATTTCTTTTGATATCCTTATACCTTTGAAGACCTTTCTCAGTGTATGGCTTGGATGTAACCTGATATTTCTGAAAGGCAGAGATCAGGGTTGATGAAGGCCTTGTAATCTTGATATTCTTCATAAAATTTTTATATAATGTTCACTGTGCTGTCAATTGACTCCACAGTATAAGACATAATAGGTCAGCACAGTATATGCCCTTTTCTGTATGAGTGTGTGTGTGTGTGTGTGTGTGTGTGTGTGTGTGTGTGTTCATTAACCAGGGTTGCTTGGTTGCTTGTATGACCCTTAGGTATCTTCCTTTGGTTGCCACTCCAGTTCTGCAGTTCTGAGCTTATATGCATTTACCACTATAGTTGGCAGCTTTCTCTCTCTCTTTCTTTCTTTCTTTCTTTCTTTCTTTCTTTCTTTCTTTCTTTCTTTCTTCCTTCCTTCCTTCCTTCCTTCCTTCCTCTCTCTCTCTCTCTCTCTCTCTCTCTCTCTCTCTCTCTCTTTTCTTTTTGTGGGGGTGGGTGTATGCTTGAGCTTGAAGTGAGATATTGGCACAGAACCTATTTACCTAATAATCCATCACCTCAATTGACATGGCAGGAAAATAATTTTCTTAGTAGAGTGTAAATTCGTCCAATCTAGAATTGGATGCTGGCCTGCTCTGTCTGGTCATTTTTCCTTCACACCAGATATCCATTGTTCTCAGCCTCTCCAGAGAGATTTGAATTCAAATGGGATCAAGGGAGATAATCTAAATTCATATGTTGGTAGTAGGCATTCCTCAGATTAATGGCTTACATGAGTTATATAAACTGTCATGATTAGAGTTTCCATTGCTGTGATGTAACAACATGGTCAAAGCAGCTTGAGTAAGAAAGTTTAGTTCATCTTATAGCTTGTAGTATGCAAGTCAGGGAAAGCAGGACAGGAACTCAAGGCAGGAATCTGGAGGCAATGATTAATGCAAAGTCCATGTAGAAGTGCTGTTTACTGTCTTGTTCCTTGTGTCTTGTTCTGTCTGCTTTCTTATATATCTTGGTACCATGTGCTCAGCAGTAGAACTGACCCCAGTGATCTGGGAACACCTATATCAATCATTAATCAAGAAAGTGCCCCAAGACCAATCTGGGGGACATTTTAAAAAACTGAGGTTTCTTTTTTACAAATGACTTAGTAATCCTTCTAGCAACTTCCCCACATTCTTATCCTTGGCTCTTTGGGAGTAATCACTATTTTCTGTCACCCACAGTGGAAAAAGAACATGTTTTGTTTGTTTGTTTGTTTGTTTGTTTTGTTTTTTCCAGTTACAGTTACTTGCACATCTTACTGTGTAGTTATCAATCTGATTATTTATGTTTTTTTTTTTCTCTTCGCAAAAGCCAGGATACAATGCACATACAGAGAAACCAACCAGTAAGCATTTGGAAACAAAGGCCCATCTGTTAGACAGGATTGCTTATGGGACTTTCAGTCATTATTACTGTAGATTGGCTTTTCCTAAGTACATATTTCCCATAGGTAAACCATGGAAACTTATTAGAGGGATGTTAGTGTATAACATGGACATAGAAACACCATTCTGAACTCAAAGGAAAGAGATAGTTTTTTTCTGAAGCCACTGTTTCTGACATTACTGAATTTGGAGGTGTGTACAAATTCTGTGGCCTGCAAAAACAGACTCTTCTCAAATATTGTGTTTTACCATGGAGGTAAAACTTGAGTTTCTTTTGGTTACAAAAGAAAAGAAGTAATAAATCAAAGCATTTACCAAATACAGTGTTTGGGGCCATAGGGAGTCAGTTTATAGTAGTGGGTTGGGGCACAGACCCAAAGAACTTTGCAACAGGTTTCAGAGGTTAGCTGATAACATTCTAAAGTTTTGGATGATGAAAGTTGTGGTCTTTTATGAATGCATGGTGAGGGTTGATAGTCACCAGGAATTTCGGGCAGAAACAGGAATAGCCAATAACAGCTTCCAAGGGGATTTAGAGGGGTTCCTGATAGATAATTTGGCTCTCTTCTACAATATTTTAACTGTCCTTAATCACCTCCATTTGTCCTTGTGGAATATTTAACACAAGTGCTGCTTCCCCTTTTATCTCTCCTTCTCTCTCCCTCCCCTGCTCCACTCTCCTACCCTTCTGGGTTTTCTTTCTGAACCTTCAGTTCATAGTGGATATAAATTGACTCAATTAAGAAAGATTTCCCCCAAAATTTTGCTCTATTTATTATAGTCACAGGAACCCATAACATTCTTGATGAGCGCTATAAAAGGAGCATGTTGGAGACTTTTCAGAATTCAAGTCTCTGGGATTTGTCCTTAGCTCTCTATTATATACTCATTTATTCCTTCAGTCCCTGTCAATTTCTAGCTCTCTCTATTTCACTCCAATATAGATTGATAGAACCTCCTGAATTAGTGACCTTTCTTCCTGTCTTTACCCTACAAAGTTCTACAACAAGAAGCTTTAGCATGATAAAGATTACATTTTCTATCTTTGTGTTCTGATGTGAGTTACTTGCTGACTACGTGATTATTAATACACCATTTACTCAGGCCACCTAATTTCCTCTGAGTCTGACACTATGGTCCTTATGAGATTTAGATCCACCTTACTTTTTGAAAAACATCATCTCATTGACCCTGGTGCTCACTGATTGCATAGGCTGGCCAACAAGCCCTGCACTCCCATCTGGCCACTGTTTCTGGCACCACTGAATTTGGAGGTGTGTATCATCATACCTGGCCTTCTCGTGTGTTCTGGGGATCATGCTTGCTTCTCTAATTTGCATATCTGTAGCTTTTGAGTTTGATTTTCACAGTTATGTCTCAATTCACTTTTTCCCAGAGAACTCATAACTTTCTCAGAAGGATATACTTGCTAGGTAATAGGCTGTACCACACAAGTTACTCAGTTCCACTAGCTGCAGCCTACCCAATGAGTGAGTCGTTAAAGAAATGCAAATAAGCAAACAAAAGACTTGAAGAGTGTGACAACACTGATCTTGTTATGTACTCATCAATAACAGCCAATACTGAGTGCAGAAATACAGAGACACTGTCCCTCAAACAGTCACAAAATGTCACCATTTACATAGAAGGTTTGTACACACATGCACATGTAAAGACTAGGTGGTATCAGGTAGAGAGGATAGTTAGTGACTTCTATTCACAAACTTTGATGAGGTAAACATGTCTTCCCATGATTGGTGGATGCTTATGCTATTCTCCAGAAGCTAAATTCTTAGCTGAAACACTCACTACCTATGCAATCTTGGTCAGAGTTTTCTTCGAATCTGTCTCTTTTCTTACTCAGTAAAATTTGATTGACAGTATTCATAGCAATATCAGAGGATTTGTGAGAAGTCAATGAAAGTCTATGAAAACAAACAAAAATAGATTTTAAAAATTCTGGGATGGTGCCTGAGAGAAAACAAGACTAAACAAATGTTAATTACCATTATTGCTAGTAACAAGATATAAAGACATATCAGTTGCAGCAAAAGTAGATTGTCTTTTAAATATTATTTATTATATTTGTGTGTTTGTGTGTGTTTAGTGTATGTATGTGTGTGCATATACATGGGGTGGTGGTAGTGGTGCCAGTTTGTGTGAAAAAAAAGAGAGAGAACATAGACTACGTTATTTGTGTGTGTGTCTGTGCATTCACCCATGCTTATGTGTGCTTATATATGCTTGTGTGTATGGTACAAGCACCTGAGTGAGGAATATGTGCGCCTCTGCTTGTTCATCCGTAGTCTAGAGGAAAACAAAAGTATAAAGTGCTGTCCTGAGTTGCTCCCTCTGCCTTATTCCCTTGAGGCAGTCTCTCACTAGATGCTTGCAGTTTCTGCTCTCCTGAAAGGCCAGTGAGGGTCCCAGATCTCTCTCTGTTCTCATGCATGCAAAGCATGTTATCTTATCTTGTGAGCCACTATCCAGGCCCCTAGATGGCAACTGAAAGAGTGCCACTCAGTAGAGTCATTGAATATACTCTGCTAGGGTTCTGATAGTGTTTTAAATTCATTTACAATTCTTTCTCACCCTAAAGGGTCATTGTATTTCAAATATCAAGAAAAGAGAAGCTGATCACTTCTGGCTGACATATCTCTTTTTTTTTTTCCTGCCTTTCAAATGGAAATTCAATCACAGCACATAATTCTCTGGTCTCAATAGACTTGAGAAGAACTAAGCATTTGGCTGAAGATGGCCAATCAAAGATTTTATTACTGAATCTTGATCATGCTCTTTCTACATGAGTAGGAGAAATTGCTCAGAAAAGTCCCTCTTTGAATGGCCTTCTCAACTCTAATTCTCTTGGTCACCTGTCGAAACAATATCCTCTTTCACAGGAATGGATTTCATGACAGTCTAGTTCTCCCCAACAGTAAGCAGAGCATGCTAGGTATCATAGCTGTCCTGGTGTATCCCTTTTTCCTGTATTCATCCAACTATATACTATACACAAAAATCAAAACCATATTAGTGTAGTGTAGTTTCTGCCCTCAACAACTTAGTGTGTGTGTGTGTGTGTGTGTGTGTGTGTGTGTGTAAGAACTTACCATGGTGTACATAATAAAATCAGAGAACAAACTTTGAGATTCAATTCCATATCTACCCTGTGGGTCCGAAGTATTGAGCTCAGGATGTTAGGTTTGTCAGCAAGCATGTATACCCACTGAGTACCTTACAGGTCCACATCCAAAACCCTTTTAAATAATCCACTTTTATAGAGCTATAAAACAAACATACAAATGGATCATTTCCTAATAGAATATTTTAAAAGCACATAAGAAAATGTATTTTTAATCAATTCAGTAGCATACATATATTTTTACTATTATTTAAGAAAAAAAGCAAATCTCTGTGCTAAAGAACTGGATTGTGCCTATGTAGTTTTTAGACAAAGAATATGTTGGCTGAATACTTCAGGTTTAAGAGCATCTCAGTGTGTGTCAGTTGTTCGGTATTGATTTTGGCTGTGTGTGTCTGTGGTATGTGGTATGCAATCTACCTTCTCTCAGGTTTTTGGAGAAGTTGGGAGCAGAAACAAAAGCTGGTTTGGAAGAAGTCCTTCTTGTATTGCCTCTAACCCTATTGTGCTGGTCCAGCTGCCTAATAATGAAGAGATAAAGCTTAGGTAAGTAGACTCTAGTTGTGTGTTGAGGTGGGACCTGATGCTGGTGTCCCTGAGTATGTCTGTCTGGCCCTTCGGTGCCTAGTTACTGTCAAAACTTTCAGGCAGTGTTTCTTCTATTACATCTGGAGAGATGGAGTTGGTTCCTTCATCTTTTGTATATGCAGCTAGAGCTACTGGAGTTTGGCATTTGCTTGCTCCCAGGTCAGTGATATCCCTACAAAGCCCAGTAGCTCAGGCTTATGTAAATGGGCTTCCCTGGACTTTAGACTTTGTGTTAATTTTCTTCTTCGGAGGGTGCATCTGCTTAAGAGCCATGCTCAGGGCTATTAAAATGTGTCTTTCCCCCTTTTCCCAGTAGGAAGCATGAGGACTTTATTTTATTTATTTTTTTCTTTTTCTTTTGTATTGATCAAAGATCTGGGCAAGCTGTAGAAATAACATTGACCAAGGCCTGGTGCCTGCTGCAGCTGGGGCAGTGGAGTGGAGAGTGCCTGTGTCTCCTTGCTGTTCATGGTGAGCTTGCAGTAATCATGGTTAACCCCTCTGGTATTCCTCTCCAGTAGGAGTTCATGATCCAATGGTGACTTCTCAGGTGCATCTCCATGTCTCTTATTTATCTTGCCCTCAGGCCAGTTGTGGGATCCCCCAGAGAGCTTGCCTGCCATATCCAGGTCTAATATGTGGGCTTTCCTGTGTTTAGCTTTTCTACTTCCTAAAGTACCATGTGGACTTCAGAGTGATGCACAACGGAAAATGCTCTGTTCCATCTTTATTTTCTAGGCTTTCCATCTGTAAAAGACCTAAATATTCATCTGGAGGAGTTTGTGTGTATTGTGAAAAGATCAATGTAGTAATTTAGGAAGATCCCTGAGGGACTCCATTGCTGAGGAGACACTAACAGTGGTCCTCAGAAGTTGTTACCTCAGGAAGTTGGCCCATGTTATGTATAAAGAAAATGTTTTAGAAATTATGAATACAGGGACACAGTAAAAATCTGTTATGCTCAAGTTGCAGGGAACACAGAGACCATTGAGGAACCAACTCCTATGCAAACACAACTGTCACTGTCATAGCAAGTCAAAAGTGAAAGTCTCCAGTATAGGGGTGCAGGTTTTTTTGTTTTTTTGTTGTTGTTGTTGTTGTTTTTTGTTTTGTGTGTGTGTGTGTGTGTGTGTGTGTGTGTGTGGTTACAGCAAGCTTGGAAAACTTCGAAATGGGTCAGCAAGTTCATATTTTAAAACTTGCATTTTTGGCATAATCTGCAGGAACCAAACAAGGGGGCCAAACCACCCGACAAGAAGAACGGCCAGGTTATCTATTTTCTGCAGGATGGCTTGACCCTGCTGTTGTAGCCTGACTGGCTGTTGCTTAAGGGGAGTTGTCATAGGATCTTGTACACTCTCAGAAACAAGGTTGGTTGGGCTTCACAATTTAATGGCAGAAAGGCAGTTGCTGTCAAGAGAGACAGCCTGAGTTAATGTCTGGAGCCCACAGAGTGGAAGGTGAGAACTGCCTTGAACAAATTGAACTCAAATTGACATGTGTCCTCTATCTTATGGGCATGGGTGAACACACACACACACACACACACACACACACACACACACATACACACACACACACGAACACACACACACACACACACACACACACACACACACAGAGAGAGAGAGAGAAGAGAGAGAATTAAACACAATCTTTTTGAAAACTGAATATAACCACTGCTTCCCATGTTACTGAAATCAACCAGTCTCGTATTCCAAACTTATCCCTGGCTGTGATTCTGCATGATTTCTTTACTCAACACTCAATGCTGGGGGGCTCAGACATTTTGTTTTGGGTCCTGGTGACTGTCCTGCTACAGTCTTGATGCTTCTGTGGGAACCTTGTTTGAGAGACAAACCACAGTCCACACAGAGTCCAGTAAGATGGCTTTCTATCTAAATCCTAGCTTAAAAGACACAGGGAAAGGGCTGTTGTGTATATTTATTCATTATTCCTCCCATTAATTTTCTTAAATTCAGCCCATGACCAGGATTATTCAGCAAAGACATTCAGCGTTGGGAAAGCGCTGTTGAACACATCATGATTGCCTTGTTTACAGGGCTAGCGCTTGGGCCACCTACACATGAAGTAAATGAGACAGCAGCCTTTTCCCATGTTGCATCCCTGCTGCTTAATCTATATCAAAGCAGTCTACACATATCAACTCCTTCCTATCTTAACTCAACATGAGGCTTCCAAAATTGAACCATAAATCATTTTGAAAAAGGAATCCAAAAGAGAAATGATTTTTATGTGGGAAGCAGTGTTCTAATTGAATTTTCAAAGAATCTCATTGAGGAGTTGGAGAGCGGTAATATGCACGGGAAACAGGGAGCAGCAGGCACAAGGTTATACTCAAGCAAGGTTGAGAAGAGCAGATGAAAGAAATATATTTTGATGGCTGACAGGACAAAGGCATGTAAGGAACATATCTAGAAACACTTTGTCTGTCTTTATGTATTGCCCTTCTGGTTTAACTGCTAAACAATGCCATGGATACATTAGATTCTCAAAAATGCAAGGCAGATCAGTACAGGACTACCCAGTGAGAAGTCTGTGAACTATTATACCTCTTTCACATAAAATGCTGCTTTAAAAATATATTTAGAGAGGAAATGTGTGGGTGAGTGTGTGTCTTAGGGTATTCATTGCTATAAAGAGACACCATGACAAAGGCAACTCTTATAAAGGACAACACTAAACTGTGACCAGCTTACAGGTTAGAGGTTCAGTTCATTATCATCAAGGCAGGAGCATGGCAGCATCAAAGCAGGCATGGTGCAGGAGGAGCTGAGAGTTCTACATCTTGTTCTGAAGGCAGCTAGGAGAAGTGTGGCTTCCATGTGGAAGGGTCTCATTGCCTACCCCCACAAGGACAAACTTCCTCTAACAGGGTCCCACCTCCTTAGAGTGCCACTCCCTAGACCAAGCATATTCAAACCACAACAGTCCCTCTCTGTCTCTGTCTGTCTGTCTGTCTGTCTGTCTCTCTCTCTTTCTCTCTCTCTCTCTGTGTGTGTGTGTGTGTGTGTGTGTGTGTGGGATAAAGAACAGTTCTCTGTACTCAGTTCTCTCTTTTTACCATGTGAAACACATGGCCTGAACTCAGGTCTTCAGGCTTCATAGCAAGTATTTTTATCTGCTGAGGCATTTCACTGACCCTAATATGATGTTTTTAATCAATTAACTTCAATAAGGTAGAAGACTCTGAGGAAGATAAATTTTTAAATATTGATAAAAGTGAGAGTTGTGACCAAAATAATATTTATGGTTGACTCAATCAAGGAGAATATATATATATATATATATATATATATATATATATATATATATATATATATGTGTGTGTGTGTGTGTGTGTGTGTGTGTGTTCTCTGGTTATAAGTATGAATTTTGCTAGTAAGTTTGAATCTGATTCTAAAAGAAAAAAATGCTGGTTAATTTCATCAGGGGAGATTAGAGAAGTATATCGTGAAATGTAATTTTTAAAAGGGACAGAGAAATGAAAGCCATATGTTTCCTGGGTAGAGGAGCAGAGGGTGGCAGAAGCAAAAGCACTGGGTGTGTGGAGACACCTGTGGCAAATTGCTCACTTAATTGGCCTTTACCTTAGACATAGCACCTAGGCTAGGACAATACATTCTTTACCTTGCCGGAAAGTGTCTGACTGCAAATTGCATAGCAAAACCACCTTAGGGCTCTGCTCCTATCCCCTCATCTTTCTAAGACTGGCAACAAGCTTACTTGACTTCTAACTGCCAGAAACCATATGACTCTGCCTGCAGCATTTCCTTCTAATGACCAGACTTCAAGGGACCTGAGCACAGGGCCATCTCTGCTCAGGAATCGGATGCCCCTAGAGTACTTGACTGATAAAGGGAGTTGAAGAAACAATATCCTACCCTTCTTGTTCATTGCATAGATTGCTTGGTAGCAAGACCTTCACAATCGCTTGGAGGAGTTCCCTAAGCAAGGTGAAACTTCGCTGACCCCCAGAGGTACCTGTCTAGATAATGTGCCTTTCTGTCCTCATCTCTTTAGCAAGTGATTTTTTTTTTTTTAGTTTTTTTTTTTTTTTTAATTAACAATTTGCAGAAGAAGCTTGTTTCAAGGTGTAAGTCTACAGAGGCTCAACTAACCAGAAAAATCAGTGAGCTAGTCAGCTTGCAAAATGTAGCTTAAATGTATATATGTACACCTGTGCATTCTGGTGTGTGAGGATATTTATGCCAATGTGAATGCTCATGTGTGTGTGTGTGTGTGTGTGTGTGTGTGTGTGTGTGTGTGTGTATAGACCAGAGGACAAATTTGAGTGTCATCCCTTAGGTGCTATGTACCTTTCTCTTGATTTGAAACAGAATCTGCCTTTAGAACTCGGAGATGAACCAGGGAAGTCCCAGAGATCCACCCTCCCAGCGCTAATGTTAAAATGCATCCATTTTATGATTACTGTTGTTTGTTTGTTTAGAGATAGGTTTCCTGGTGTAGCCCTAGCTGGCCTGGAACTCATTATTTAGATCAGGCTAGTCTTGAACTTACAAAGATCCTTTGCAAGTGAGTGCTTAGAGTAAAGGGTCCTCCAACACACTGACAGTTCATTTGGCTTTATGAGCCATTGTTTGACAGGGTTTTCCAAAGTTTGACTGGACTTCACTATATGGCTCAGGCTAGCTTTGAACTTGTGACAGTCTTCCTGCCTTTGTCTCCCAAGTGCTAGGATTACTGATTTGTACTGCCATATTCCGTATGCAATGTAATTTATGAGAATTGCATCCTCCTATTTACTGGATGATATCTCCATACGAGCAGTTTGACAATGGATAACTCAGAAACTGCAGCTGTGGTAAAACAAAGAGAAGATCTTGATTAGTGGGTGTAAGAAAATAAAGTTGCCAGTGGTATGGCCACTGTACCAAGTGAGCAATTTGCTTGAGAAGCTGTGGACCACCCAGGAAGAAAATTAAAATGCACTGGTTCAGGGGAGGGATTGAGAAAAAAGTAAAAGAAAAACAAAAGGAAAAACAAACAAACAAAAAGAAAACTACACACACAATGAGGACCCAGGGCACACAGCTCTGTCAGATTAAGAAATACATCAGGTGTCACTCTATCTTACTAACACAGATATAAACAGGACCCCATTTTTTACAAATCTGCCTTACTGTTGGAGTGCAAGGTGCCCATGGGCTGTCTCCAAAGAAGTTGCAATTCTGCTCACTTAGGGCAGCACACACCTGAATGCCTAACATGCATGAAGAGCCTAAATGGGAACCTTGATATCACAGTCTCCAAATTCTCTAGCAGCTCCTAGCTCTGCCTGCTTTGTTTGACAGGATGTTCCTGTAAAGCCCTACCTATGTTTCTCCCTCCTCTACCCTTTCTAGATTTAAGTTCATTACTATCATGAATGCAGGCTATGGTTATGAGTAATATGGAGACAAGCATTGAGGCCATTTAAATTTATAGTCAGTCAACATAAAATTACAAAGGTACTTTTACACTTTGAAAAAAAATTAAACCTGAAATTTTATGTGTGATTTAAAATTTTGATATAGCTAGATCTGAACTGGGCATATGTTAAAGTTGAGGTAACAGCATATATCCAATAATTATCATGATGCTTGGATGAACAGTCCTTAGATTCAATATTAAAGAAGAAAATTGCTGCTGTAGACCACTCAAGGCTCATGGGACATTTCAAAGAAAGAAGATTTCTATACTACAGTCAGTGACATCACAATGGGTCATTCGTTTCTCT
Organism: Mus minutoides; assembly: GCA_902729485.2. Classification (NCBI taxonomy): domain Eukaryota; kingdom Metazoa; phylum Chordata; class Mammalia; order Rodentia; family Muridae; genus Mus; species Mus minutoides. The sequence goes on from LR750278.1 coordinate 465,790, forward strand.
TTCAAAAATAAATTAACATTTCAGAATTAGGTTAGTTTAGCTGGGTATAATGGCACACTCCTTTAATCACAACCTTGGGAGGCCGAGAGTAAGCTCCAGGCCAGCTTGAGCTACATTCCAGGAACCTTACTTTATACTTTCTCCTCTTCCTTTTAATTAAGCTTCCCTCTCATCACCAAGTAAATTACATTTATATCAACTTACTTCTTGATATCTTAAAAAAGTATGTAATGAATTTTATTGGTTCTAGGACAATGTTTGACATTGTATGGGTGCACAGTGTCAATAAAATAAGAAGGAGTGTGAAGCAGTAGTGGGCTACACTGCTTTGTGCTCCTAGCGGGTTGCGGTCTTCCAGCCAACACCCAAGAATTCTTTGGATCTGCTGATGAAATACACATACACTTTAACTTACTTTTGAAATGGCTTGGCTATATCAAGGGCTGGGCAGTTTTAATCATTATAGATTTCCCCCCAGGACTCCTAACTCAAAACCCTCTAAATCTATGATCTATCTCTACTGTCCTTCCTTCTGAGTGGCCCCCTAGTCTTTGCTGCCCAAATCACTTCTAGATAGCCCTTTTGGGGGACAAATTCCTTTTCACCTACATTTCAGATGATTTTCTTTCTGCAGCTCTCAATCTGATTAATCACGTTCTGAAACACAGCAATTATCTTCTCTCCTCTCTTCCTTGTCCTAGCCCATACAAATCTAAGAGTCCCACCCCATCTCTGTTTGCCTAGCCATTGGCTACTGGCATCTTTATTGACTGATCAAAACCAATTGAAGACAAGGATCTTCATCATTTGGACAGGCAAATTCAGGATTAAATAAAGGCATTAGAACCAATCCCCAACAGGGGTGTTTATATTGTCTGCCTGAGACCTTGTAGACTAAACCTTCTTTCTCAAAACATCTAGCAAGACATCCTTTTATCTTCATGTTAGTAATCAGTAGGGAAAAGATGAACCTTTTATTTGTTTATTTAATTTATGTGAATCATGATCTCTTCACATAGGTTTGAGTGCCCTTGAACTCACAATTCTGCTTCTGCTTGTGTCTTGGGATTATAGGCTGTACTTCCATACAGAGTTAGGAAGCCTTGTTTAATTGCATTTGTTGAGATTTTCCTACTCAGAGTCTACTTCAAAGTATAGTGAAGTACCATGGCTACCATATGGCTGTGTAGGTGTGAAATGGTTTCTCTACCTCATAGAAATCCTTGTATGATTATATTGGGTAATTTTGAATCTCCCTATACTTTAAAACATTTGCAGTTAGAAAGCTAGTCACAGTGAAAAGTTATGAATAGGTGTCAATTACTACAGATACCTCTGGATGCTTAACAGTGAAGGGAATGGACTGTGAGCGCTCCCTGTCTGTCCCTGTCCTCTCTCTCTCTCTCTCTCTCTCTCTCTCTCTCTCTCTCTCTCTCTCTCAGGTGAATATATGAACACACACATATATAATGTATACAATGCATATACATATGTACATACATATATATGCAAGGATTTATTTATATTCATATGTTAATTAGTAAAATCATATAGCATGTCAAATGGTTTAGCAGTTTCTTGCACCCAGGAGTTTAAAGTTCTTTTCTATTTTAGAAAGATGCACCTTTGTTTGGTTACTCTGAGTCAGCTCAATCATTTAGCTCTTTTCAATGGTTCTCTGCTCTTTTCCCACAGCCAGGCCGATGCACAGGCGACTAATCTCACATTTGCTTTCTCCTTGCTTATTTCTTGGCTGCTCTAATTTCCAGAGCTCCACAGTTAGAGCCTAAGAGGGGAGAAGGCATGAAAGATGTTTTCCTTTCTTCCTAGAATAGACAGGATGTGTTGTCATTCTCAGCAAATTTTCTTCTTCCTTCCTGTTGGGACAGCGTTAGTTTGTCTCTAACCTTTTGCATTGCTTCTCCAAGTCCCTAAGGGTTTTATGGAACAAAACAAACTATAACATCCTGCCTGAAACATTCTCTCTACTTTACTTTCAATAGAGGATATAATTGGGGTCTTCTGTTTGTCAATATTTCTTTAGCTCTACAGGGCTGGTGAGAATCAATCAATAAAAACACGACTGCAGAAAAGCATTTTACAATGACAAATATTCTATATTAAGGTGTCTCCATTTTTTTACAAGTTGTGTACACTAACTCATGCTAAGCCTTAAGTCAAATACCTGGGAAGGTTGTTGTAACTCAAGAACGGTAGAAGGACAATGGCAACAACAAACAACAACTACAACAAAACACTACTGGATAAAAATGATAGTATTACTAGTGGGTTTCATTTGTAATTGAATGTGTGGATGCATGTTTGTGTACACATGTGCAGGCCAGAGGTCAATATCAGGTACCTTTTAAAATTAGTCTCCTTCTAGACTTTGAGACAGGGACTATCCTTGAGGCCAGAGATCATTGATTTAAACTGACTAGGTAAAGATTTCCACAAATGCGTCTGTCTCCACCTCCCTAATGCTGAGATTTCTGGTGCATGCTGCATGGCCAGCATTATATACTGAGCCATCTTTTTAACTGACCCATGTCCTAAATACACCATTGTCCACTGTAGAGTTTTGTTCAATTTTGCCAACAACCACTGGCTTTTCAGGGACATGTTGAAGTGGTCTTTGAGATCCTTCTCCAACCACATAATCACCCTGCCACAGAGCTTTGGCAGGGGAGCAGGGGTGTGATATAAGACTCGAGGAAGATTTTTAAACTTGGGAGTCTTTGATATACCATCTCTTGGGATTGTTAGAAACTGGAAGGCATTATATCTAAAAGATGAATGGTTATGACACAGAGAGGCAACACTGAAATATTTCAGCCTAAGACAATACATAGCTTTAATTTTTCTTTGTGTATCCTTCCATGCCCCTTACCTGGAATAATAGATATGAGCATGTTTGGATGATTTGCTGAAAGCAGCCTAGAGAATGAAAGTAAGTCAGGTTGGGTACATTGAAACGTCATAGATCATTCTGTAAAATATTTTATTTGTCTGTGTTGCATTAAAAATCAAAAAAGAAAAAAAAAAAGGATAGTTAATATTGGAAGACTTTGACCAGGAGCAAACATAAACTAGAATTTCTTTTTGTCCCTGTGTCTTCTCCCTCCTGTTTGTGGTTTGCCTTTGCTAACTGTCTGTTGCATGCATCAGGCCTGTGTATTAAGCCTATGTACTCTGCCTGCCTCTGTTGCCTATCCCTAACAAAAACAAAATCTAGTCTTTGCTCTGTGTTTATTAAATATCACAGAAAACACTGCATGGGAAATTCTTCACAGAGATCTTTAGCAGACTTTTATAAGGGAAGATGTTAAATGTTGACCCCACCTGGGCCACCACGTCATTCAAAACCTCACATGGATGTTGTCAACTTATATCCACATGCTACTTCCAACATATATGAGTTATCTATTGTTTAAGATTGCTTTCATTCTCTTGACTTCATTCAGCAAATCATCCTAACATACTCATATATATTATTCCGGGTAAGGAACATGGGAGGATACAAAACTAAAAATTAAAGCTATGTACTGGCTTAGGCTGTAAAACTTGATTACATTGAAATCCAAGGCAAGTCAGGTTGGTTACATTGCTGTCTTAAAGACAGGTTTAACTGAAGCAGATAGAATACACAGTAGGGCAGCAGGTTAAGAACATGGTCTTGATGTATTATTAACTTGGCTGGAAGTTCTGTGAAAAGTTCAGGGTCTTCAAAGCTGAAAGCTATTTTTATTTTTATTTTTTAAACATACGTATTTCTGTATGCATTCCTGTGGAACTGCATACCACATATGTATTTCTGTGTGCATTTCTTTTTTTTTAAGATTTATTTATTTTATGCATATGCACTGTATCTGCCTTCAGACACATTGGAAGAGGGCACCAGATCCCATTATAGATGGTTGTGAGCCACCATGTGGTTGTGGGGAATTGAACTCTGGACCTCTGGAAGAGCAGTCAGTGCTCTTAACCACTGAGCCAACTTTCCAGCCTGAAAGGTATTTTTTAGACAAAGATATCACCACTTTCTTTGTGTGTGATGTTGGGGCATTGTGTACATGCCATGAAATGACTGCTAAAATTATAGGATAAGTTTTGGGGTTGGTTCCCTCTTTCTACCCACTAGGTAGAAACCCAGGTTGTGAGGTTCTGTGGCAAGTGGCTTTATACTTTGCCATCTCTATGGGCTTTAAGATCCTGTCTTATAAAGTGAGGACAGTATAGATCAATATACTATTAAATTCCTATTATGAAGAGAAAGGGGGCATGTTGATGGTGCTATGGGAAAACGGCTTAAAGCCAGCAGGTGCCAAGGAGAAGACTTCCAAAGACAAAGAAAGACATTTAAAGAGTCAGCCCCGGCAACACAGCTACTAAAAATGCACACTAAAGAAAGAGAAAGCAAAGTATGTTTAATTGATGCTAACAGGAATGAAGCACAAGATGAAATCATGGGGTCTCAGAACTTGGCTGCAATTCAGTACATCTCGTGTTCTTATATGTTATTTAAAATTCTTAAACTGTTTTAATAATATGGTGTGAGTATTGTATGTGTATGCTTGTGTCCTGGTGTCTTTCTTAATCTCTTCTCTGTCCTTTTTAGAGACTAGGTCTTACCCTGAACCCAGAGCTCAATGTATTGCACTGTATAGACTGGAGGGCCATCAAGAGCCAGCTTTTTCCTGACCTTCTATTCACTGGAATAACACTGAGGATAATTCTACACCCTACTTTTACAAGGGTGCTGGGAATTGAACTCAGTCCTGCTTGCACAGTAAACACTTTATGCACTGAGCCCTCTCCCAGACTCTTCTCCATTACTTTTACAGGAATATCTTATATACATTTGTATTAACACACTCCTCACATCTATTTTCTCTTGGGCATAAGTTCTGTTTGACTCCATAGGACACGGATGTTTAAATAGCTGTCGTTTATGTCATTGCTTCCCAGTGACTTTCTGCCAGGGGCTAGCCATGGATTTGGTATTCAGCTGTGTGTTTGAAGCAAGAGAAAAGCAGATGAAAATACCTTAAGACAGAGAAGTGCTCTTTAAAAAAAAAAATACAAAATGAAACTGCTCCAATGATATAATTTTTTAATTAATTAGTCAGTTATTGAGCATAACTCAATAATTAATTATCCAGAGCCAACCATAGACAAGGCCAGTGAGCCAGTGATTATGGCGAAGGCAGGAGAGGCATAAAAATGACTAAGATTCCTAATATCAACGAAAGGTTAAGCTATTAATGAAGACAAGCTGTACATAATTACAGTGCAAGGGAGAAAATAACAAGTTCTACAAGAACGGAAGGGAGTGTTTTATATTCAGAGAAGACAGAGCAGAGGTGGGCCTGGTGACGGGAGCAGGCTCCAGGCAGTATGTGATTATTCATCAATAGCACAAGGAATGAGAATCACATGTTGGGCACTGAGCCAGTGAGTGTAGTTTAGACTTCAAAAAAGCCTGTTAGCCTATAGGATATTTTCTTTCCTCTTGCTGCACTAATACACACTGACCAAAAGCAACTTGGGGGTTGGGGGGTTAGTTGGCCTACATTTTTTCACATGACAGTATATCATTGAGAGAAGCCAGGACAAGAAATCAGACAGGATCTTAAAGAAGAAACCAGGAGGAAGGCTATTTCCTGGTTTGTTCAGGCTGAACCTTAGCTTGCTTCCTTATATATGCCAGGATCACCTGACTAGGGGATGGTGCCACCCACAGACAGTATGCTTTACTACCTCAATTAACAATCAAGACAATTTCCTACAGACATGCCCACCGAACATCCTGTTAAAAATTATTACTCAATTTTTCTCAAGAGGTTCTCTGTTATGTCAGGAAGCGATTATTGTGATCCTGTTACGTACCATATTACAAGTGGTTCTTATTTCTAAAGAACACGATTGTGATTTTGTGTTGAGAGTGGAGTTTACTTTATTCCCGTCAGATAAGTAATGTAGTTCACGATATAAGGTTGCTCCATTATTAAAACAAAATCGTTGAGTAATTGTTTTTCGTGTTAAATTCCCTGAAAAGTTTATGATAAATAGAAACAGTAGGTAGCTGAATCCCAGAAAAGTTGCACAATCTCTACTATGGATCTCAGACTATCTGATGATATACTTTTTTTTTAAATGTTAATTTTTATTAGATATTTTCTTCATTTACATTTCAAATGCTATCCCCTTTACAAGATTTCCTCTCCAAAAGTCCCTTATTCATTCGCCCCACCCTGCTCCTCAACCGACCCACTCCTGCTTCTTGGCCCTGGCATTCCCCTATGCTGGGGCATATAATTTCCTCCAATTGATGGCCGACTAGACCAATCTGATGACATTCTTACATTTTGTGTTGATGGAAGCTAAGGGTCTCTTAGGATATTACAAAAAGATTTATTATAGAGTTGCTTGCATGTGAGGTCACATCAAGGTGGAAAATGGATAGTTTTTAAGGGACTAAGGATAGTCTAAGACAAACTGTAATTAGACTCTGGAGCTGCAACTCTCCAGTTACTGAAGGTCTAATCAGTCAGTCTGGATTTCTAAAATGCTCAATTCAGTTTGTCTTCTTTCTGTTTGCTTTAGACCTTAAGTACTCATATGGGACAAAAAGAAATTTTATATGTATAGGCCACATGTGGATGCTTTCCCTGACATTCTACCATACAGTATAATAACTATGTAGCATTAACAGTCTATTATGTGCTATAAATATTCTGGATATGGTTTTATGTAAGTTTTGTTTAATCTGTCTTTTTTCCTCTCTCTCTCTCTATGTGTATGCACACATGTATATGTGCATACTACATTATATGTGTGGAGGTCAAAGAACAACTTGTAAGAGCCATGTTTCTCTTTCTACTTTACATATCCATGGGACTGAATTCAGTTTGTCAGGCTTGTGAGAAAGTACCTTTACTTTCTGAGACCTCTGTCTATCCATGAGATGGATATATATATATATATACACATGTTTACTTTATATGATATTACTATGCCAATTTATATATTAGATTTGAACTAAAAACTTGGGTTTGGTCTTCATAGGATCTCATTGAAATTATCTTTCCTAGATACCAGAGGTAGACTGCAAGAACATGACTGTCCTCTGTGACTATAGAGAGAAAACTGTCAGAATCTTGAGAAGCAGAGTGATCTTGGGAATTTGATCATCAACATACTGTCTGCCACTAAGGGGTCAGGACACTTCAATTGTCCATTCTGATAGGCAGCAAAAAAACTCTGAAAGAAGAAAGCCTGGCTGAGGGACAAGCTCTTTTGTACAACAGTAAACAGTCTAGGATAAAAAAAGACACTGACCTGTGAATGGGCAGATGTCTAATGGCCTAGAATGAACAAAGGAATAAAAGGAAAACCATGGCCTGGGAGTTGCCTGAGTGAGAGGGGTTTATGTCTTTATTTAAGCAGTGACTTTTGTAGCTAAGTGTTCAGTGAATTGAAGTTTGCTTGAGGGATGAGAGGCCAGATCTCAGATAACACAAGAACAATATGAGACTTCTAGAGGCGTGAGTCCCTGCAGTGCTTTGGAGAGCTGGCCATCTTTGTGAAAGCAAACAGGACTGGAAGACTGGAGAACAATCTCATTTTCACTGTCTCTCAAATTAAAACTAATAGGTATGGACATTTCATTGTTGTAGTCCAATCTTCCCCGTTTCATGCCAGAAGCTAAACTGGGGAAAGGCACACTATTAGTGATGAGACTGAGAATCAGAAAGAAGTCAAAGACAGAACACCACAGTTTAAACTTCTTATAGAAACAAGTTACCCAAAGAAACAGTACAAAAAATGTATTATATTTAATTAGTTATTGTGTGAGGTTGGATGACAATTTGGACTCTTCTCTCTTTTCACCATGTGAGGCCCAAGGATGGAACTCAGGATGTCAGGCTTGGAAACAAGAACCTTTACTCACTGAGTTTGGTTTTGGACTGGGACAAGGGATTTAGGTATATATTCTATATATCAAAGTAGACCTGGCCTGCAGGTTCTCCCAGCATCACTCAGTCCCTGCCTGGCATACCATGCCCCCAAATTGAACTTTTTAGGCCATTGGCTAGGCTGCTCTCTGCACCCCAGCCCCAGGCTTTTCCCTATATAATCCAGATATTTTGGTCTCTCTTTCTCTCTCTCTTTTTCTTCTTCTCTCTCTATACATGCACCCACACATTCTCTCTTTCTCAGCTCTCCACCCTATTCCCATGATGACTCCCCTGGCCTCAATCCTTGGGGGTGAGTGAATTTGCCTGAGAGCAGCTTCCCAGTAAACCTGTATCTAATATAATTCAATCTGGATTGAATTGGCTCATTTCACAGGAGCTGGAGAAATAACCTATCAGTTAAGTTCATACCCTAAAATCATGTATGAAACTTTAGGTATATTGAGATATAAAACAAATTATAGAAATGTAATTTCCTGACAGTAGAACATAAAGAAAGGAATTTCAAATCTATTTGGCCATATACATATAATAAACAAATTTGCACACTAATGAGCTAAATGTCTATCAATATTTTTAGATAAATAATTACAAATTGGTTGAATATTTGAAACTGCTGGGTGTGAAGCATTTTATGTCCATCAGTTATCAACATTGATTTTTGTGTATGTGGTGAGAGGGTGAGATATGCATATGTTTGTGTAAGTCTGTTAACTTGTGTGTGAGTGTGTGTGTGTGTGTGTGTGTGTGTGTGTGTGTGTGTGTGTTTGTGTGTGTATAAATTTGGAGGCCCAAAGCTGATGTTAGGTATCTCCCTCAGTCCTCTGCACTTTGTTTATTGAGTCAGAACTTCTTGTTAAAGGCAGAGCTCACAAATGCTGGCTAGCCAAATTCGCCAGTTTGTTCTAGGTAACTCCTCTCTCTCTGCTCTCCAAGTGCTGAGGTTACAGATGAATCACAAATTCCACCAACTATTTACTTGAATTCCATGATCAGAATTCTGGTGTCATACTTACATGGCAATGACAAATGCTTTCTCTGTAAAGCCATTTCAGACTCTGTTTTTTTTTTTTTTTTTTTTTTTTTTTTTTTTTTTTTTTTTTTTNCTAATAACACTAGGACAATGCATGGTATAATGTTCACCAAGAATAAAGATTTCTTGTGCTAACACTAAAACACAACTCTCACCTCAAATGAAATAAGGGCAGTCTATTCATTACATCAAGTGCTATATTCCAACGAGGTAATAATTTTGTTTTAGCAACTCATTAACAAAAAGCACAATTTAAGGGACTTTTCAAATACGTAAATAGAAACAGTAGGTAGCTGAATCCCAGAAAAGTTGCACAATCTCTACTATGGATCTCAGACTATCTTTTTTTTTAAATGTTATTTTTTTAAATGTTATTTTTTTTTAAATGTTAATTTTTATTAGATATTTTCTTCATTTACATTTCAAATGCTATCCCCTTTACAAGATTTCCTCTCCAAAAGTCCCTTATTCATTCGCCCCACCCTGCTCCTCAACCGACCCACTCCTGCTTCTTGGCCCTGGCATTCCCCTATGCTGGGGCATATAATCTCCTCCAATTGATGGCCGACTAGACCAATCTGATGACATTCTTACATTTTGTGTTGATGGAAGCTAAGGGTCTCTTAGGATATTACAAAAAGATTTATTATAGAGTTGCTTGCATGTGAGGTCACATCAAGGTGGAAAATGGATAGTTTTTAAGGGACTAAGGATAGTCTAAGACAAACTGTAATTAGACTCTGGAGCTGCAACTCTCCAGTTACTGAAGGTCTAATCAGTCAGTCTGGATTTCTAAAATGCTCAATTCAGTTTGTCTTCTTTCTGTTTGCTTTAGAACTTAAGTACCCATATGGGACAAAAAGAAATTTTATATGTATAGGCCACATGTGGATGCTTTCCCTGACATTCTACCATACAGTATAATAACTATGTAGCATTAACAGTCTATTATGTGCTATAAATATTCTGGATATGGTTTTATTTAAGTTTTTGTTTAATCTGTCTTTTTTCCTCTCTCTCTATGTGTATGCACACATGTATATGTGCATACTACATTATATGTGTGGAGGTCAAAGAACAACTTGTAAGAGCCATGTTTCTCTTTCTACTTTACATATCCATGGGACTGAATTCAGTTTGTCAGGCTTGTGAGAAAGTACCTTTACTTTCTGAGACCTCTGTCTATCCATGAGATGGATATATATATATATATATATATATATACACATGTTTACTTTATATGATATTACTATGCCAATTTATATATTAGATTTGAACTAAAAACTTGGGTTTGGTCTTCATAGGATCTCATTGAAATTATCTTTCCTAGATACCAGAGGTAGACTGCAAGAACATGACTGTCCTCTGTGACGATAGAGAGAAAACTGTCAGAATCTTGAGAAGCAGAGTGATCTTGGGAATTTGATCATCAACATACTGTCTGCCACTAAGGGGTCAGGACACTTCAATTGTCCATTCTGATAGGCAGCAAAAAACTCTGAAAGAAGAAAGCCTGGCTGAGGGACAAGCTCTTTTGTACAACAGTAAACAGTCTAGGATAAAAAAAGACACTGACCTGTGAATGGGCAGATGTCTAATGGCCTAGAATGAACAAAGGAATAAAAGGAAAACCATGGCCTGGGAGTTGCCTGAGTGAGAGGGGTTTATGTCTTTATTTAAGCAGTGACTTTTGTAGCTAAGTGTTCAGTGAATTGAAGTTTGCTTGAGGGATGAGAAGCCAGATCTCAGATAACACAAGAACAATATGAGACTTCTAGAGGCGTGAGTCCCTGCAGTGCTTTGGAGGGCTGGCCATCTTTGTGAAAGCAAACAGGACTGGAAGACTGGAGAATAATCTCATTTTCACTGTCTCTCAAATTAAAACTAATAGGTATGGACATTTCATTGTTGTAGTCCAATCTTCCCCGTTTCATGCCAGAAGCTAAACTGGGGAAAGGCACACTATTAGTGATGAGACTGAGAATCAGAAAGAAGTCAAAGACAGAACACCACAGTTTAAACTTCTTATAGAAACGACAGTTACCCAAAGAAACATTACAAAAAATGTATTATATTTAATTAGTTATTGTGTGAGGTTGGATGACAATTTGGACTCTTCTCTCTTTTCAACATGTGAGGCCCAAGGATGGAACTCAGGATGTCAGGCTTGGAAACAAGAACCTTTACTCACTGAGCCATTTAAAAGGAGTTTGGTTTTGGACTGGGACAAGGGATTGAGGTATATATTCTACATATCAAAGTAGACCTGGCCTGCAGGTTCTCCCAGCATCACTCAGTCCCTGCCTGGCATACCATGCCCCCAGATTGAACTTTTTAGGCCATTGGCTAGGCTGCTCTCTGCACCCCAGCCCCAGGCTTTTTCCTATATAATCCAGATATTTTGGTCTCTCTTTCTCTCTCTCTTTTTCTTCTTCTCGCTCTATACATGCACCCACACTTTCTCTCTTTCTCAGCTCTCCACCCTATTCCCATGATGACTCCCCTGGCCTCAATCCTTGGGGTGAGTGAATTTGCCTGAGAGCAGCTTCCCAGTAAACCTGTATCTAATATAATTCAATCTGGATTGAATTGGCTCATTTCACAGGAGCTGGAGAAATAACCTATCAGTAAGTTCATACCCTAAAATCATGTATGAAACTCTATATTGAGATATAAAACAAATTGTAGAAATGTAATTTCCTGACAGTAGATCATAAAGAAAGGAATTTCAAATCTATTTGGCCATATACATATAATAAACAAATTTGCACACTAATGAGCTAAATGTCTATTAATATTTTTAGATAAATAATTACAAATTGGTTGAATATTTGAAACTGCAGGGTGTGAAGCATTTTATGTCCATCAGTTATCAACATTGATTTTTGTGTATGTGGTGAGAGGGTGAGATATGCATATGTTTGTGTAAGTCTGTTAACTTGTGTGTGAGTGTGTGTGTGTGTGTGTGTGTGTGTGTGTGTGTATAAATTTGGAGGCCCAAAGCTGATGTTAGGTATCTCCCTCAGTCCTCTGCACTTTGTTTATTGAGTCAGAACCTCTTGTTAAAGGCAGAGCTCACAAATGCTGGCTAGCCAAATTAGCCAGTTTGTTCTAGGTAACTCCTCCCTCTCTGCTTTCCAAGTGCTGAGGTTACAGATGAATCACAAATTCCACCAACTATTTACTTGAATTCCATGATCAGAATTCTGGTGTCATACTTACATGGCAATGACAAATGCTTTCTCTGTAAAGCCATTTCAGACTCTGTTTTTTTTTTTTTTTTAATTTTTAAAATTTTTTTTTTTATTAAACCACAAGAGTAGACAGCTTCATACATACCATAGTCTGGGATCCCAGCAGAAGGTTTCAAGCAGCCTTCCTGGACACTACCTGACACGAGGGCATGCTCAGTGCATAGTATCCATGCTGTCTGTCTAAAGCCAAAGATGTCCTAGGGCATAGCACTTACGTCCTTCCAGATATAGCTCATAATTATTATGTATTTTATGTTGGATTATTTTTTGATCCTTACACATTTAAAAGCCTTTTAAGGTTGCCAATTCTCATCACCTCCCATATTCAGTGACACAAACATATGTAAGAAGCCATGAAAAAGATAGAAAAGGCAGGATGTTTTTCCTTCTCTGCTCAGAAGAAATGTCAGAAGTAAAGATGCCAAGTTATATGTGAGATTGCAAAGTATCTCACAGCTAAACATGCCAGAATTCATACATTTGTAGTGTTCACTTTTTCCTAGGAAGACCCAAATAATGGAGAAAAGTACAATTTTTACCCAAGTCCAAATGATGAGACCAGTGTGTTCATTGCTTTTACATACATATTCATATAAGCACATATACAATATAAATTCATGTAACAAGAACTTCTTTAAAAATTAAATAAAATTCTCTGTCATAGCTCTTCTTCAGATAAACCTTAACAAATGCTGAAATGAGCCAATATTTGCCTTTGGAGTTTTCCTACTTGCTTGTGACCTGATTAGGTCATCTATGATTCAGAGCTACTTGTCCTACATGTAACAGCAGTAAGTTTACATTTAATGAGAGCCAGGTACCCAATGTATTAGTATTCTGACACTTCAAGAAGAGTCACATGTTATTTGTTCTGAAATGATTGAACTCATTTCGCAAGTTGATGAAATTTAGAATCATTCTGGAAAAAAAAATAATCTCAAGGCATTTGTGACAGGCTTTCTATATTAGACCTGATGAGATGGTACATCAATAGCTTTTCCTTTGCCATGGTAAAAAATTCATACAAAAGCAACTTGAGGGAGAGTTTGTTGTGGCTACTGTTGCAAGGTACAGGGCTCATCATGGTAAGGAAGGCATGGCATGTCAGCATGAGCAGGAAGCTGGGTGATGAATCACATTTTATCCATACCCAGGAAAAAGAGAGAGAAAGAGAGAGGGAGAGGAGGTGAGGGGGAGAGGGAGGGAAGGAGAGAGAGTGAGTGAGAGAGAGAGAGAGAGAGAGAGAGAGAGAGAGAAGTAAGGTGATCATATTGGTTTCTGTTATATTGCTGTGATAAGGCACCATGACCAGGAAAACCTATGGAAAAAAAATAGTTTAATTGAGTATATGGTTCTAGATAGTTAGAGTTTATAAAGACTAAGGGAAGGCATGGTGGCAGGCAACTGAACTGTAGCTGAAAGCTCACACCTTGATCTCGAGCAGGAGGAAAGATTACTGGGAATAGTTTGGGATTTTGAAGCCTCAAAGCCCTTCCTCAGTGACACACCTCTTTTCAAAGAGACCATACCTCCTAATCCTTCCCAAACAGCTCCACCAATGGGGGCCAAGTAATTAAGTATATGAGGCTATGGATTCCATTCTCATTCAAACCACCACAGAGATAAACAATCAAATCCTGCACCAATTGCAATATAGTCTCTAGCGAGGCTCCATCCCCTGATGGTTCTAGTACCTCCACAAAGAAAGCCACTAATTATAAAATAAAATATTAAAAAACATCATCTTATGGGGAGCATAACTCATTAGTGCAAAATATAACAGGAAATAAGATCTGCACTGGAAATGGAAACAATAACTCATGGTCTGGGTTCCTGGAGCAACTGCAAAGTAGAAAGCAAGCTGGGTTCCAGCATTCATCACTCTATCCTTCCTTACTATGGACACCATGTGAACAGCTGCCTCACACTACTGCCTCCATGCCTTTTACTCCTTGATGGGCTAGAACCACAGATCTGTGAGACAAACCATTCTCCAATAAGCTCTCCCTGTCTAGTGTTTTGTTTAACAACCATAAAAGTAATTAGTACATGCCTATAAGCAGCCATTTACCCAACAGAGGAAAAGCAAGGAAATAATTATTTGCTACAGTAAGGAGATGACTTACTTTGCACAATCTGTATAAAACTTTTTCTTGCCTAGGTGATCAGGAAAATAGTTAGTTAGAGAAAGTGCTAATGTGACTGAGGAGGAAGAAGATAACAAGGTAAATGAGAAGAGGGGAGTCTTTAATTTGTATAAAGATGTTAACTAGCAATTTGTGCCCTTATAATCCATTTTATCAGCTGTGTTTTGTTTACTTTTTGCATTCTGACTAATGCATACATACAAGAAGGCCAATGCCAAGTATGAAATTTCCCATCCTACAAATCAACAAACTGAAATCTAATCTGTGTTAAAGGTTATCAGAAGTTTAGTTCACAGGAATCAGCATTGGTAGCTTGATCCACTCACAAACCCCATTCACTAACCAGCAACAGGAAGTTAATTCAGAAGAAACTACAAAGCTCTGTCAATCAGCTGCACTCTGTGAAAGCAGCAAAATGCTGCTGAAACACCACCAGAAGTTCTTTGGTGCCATTTCTCTCTATGAAGTCATGACAGACCATGACTAGCAAAGAATGATATGGCATACCAACCCACTGCCTATTGGGTTATATGTATATCTTCCCAAACATCACATGTTCTCTCAAGCATGCACTCTGGCAAAACATCATATACCCTTTTTCTAGACTGCTTCCAGAAAAGTACCATGTATCTGCTCTTATCAAAACATCTTCCTATGTATCTGCTTCAGGAAAAATATCCTCCCATAAGACACTATTTAGAAAACATGGCAATTAGATATTGGGGTTCAAAATTTAGCCTTTGTACAATAGAGTACCAGACCAACCCCTAACATGTATCACACATATAAACATACCACACCAAGTATGCACATATCACACATACACAGCCACACACAAATACACACAAAGACATATCCCTACACCCAGAACAAACATGCACTATATATATATATATATATATATATATATATATATATATATATATCCCATACATAGCATATACACACATATTCTCACATGTGTGCATGCATATGTAATACCTAGTAGATATTTACATTGAATATGTATAGAGTACAAATATACAAACTACCCAACAGATGTGTATATTATGAATTTATGCACAATAATCAGTACAAATATCACACACATACACACACTCACACACACACAAAGTTTTGTGCCACTAATTGGACTCAGTAGATTACTAATACTAAAAATGGACATGAATACTTTAAAAGATGTGCTATAAATAATTATGGATTGAATAAGTACCGAAAAGACATCATAGACTCTTTAAAACCCAAGCTCATTTCTTTTTTTTTTTCATTTTTATTAGATATTTTCTTCATTTACATTTCACATGTTCTCCCAAAAATCCCCAAACCCTCCCCCATCCCCCACCCTGCTCCCCTACCCGCGCCACCCACTCCCCCCTATTGGCCCTGGCATTCCCCTGTACTGGGGCATATAAAGATTGCATGAGCAAGGGGCCTCTCTTCCCAGTGATAGCCAACTAGGCCATCTTCTTCTATATATGCAACTAGAGACATGAGCTCTGGGGGTACTAGTTAGTTCATGTTGTTCTTTCACCTATAGGGTTGAAGACTCCTTCAGCTCCTTGGGTACTTTCTCTAGCTCCTTCCTTGGGAGTCCTGTGTTCCATCTAATAGCTGACTGAGAGCATCCACTTCTGTGTTTGCCAGGCACTGGCATAGCCTCCCACGAGACAGCTATATCAGGGCCCTTTCAGCACTATCTTGCTGGCATATGCAATAGTGTCTATGTTTGGTGGCTGATTATGGGACGGATCCCCAGATGCTGCAGTCACTGGTTGGTCCATCCTTTAATTTCAGCTCCTCACTTGATCTCTGTAACTCCTTCAATGTGTGCTTTGTTCTTACTTCTAGGGAGGGGCGAAGTGTCCACATTTTGATCTTCATTCTTCTTCAGTTTCATGTGTTAAGTAAGTTGTATCTTGGGTAGTCTAGGTTTCTGGGCTAATATCCACTTATCACTGAGTACATGTTATGTGAGTTCTTTTGTGATNGGGTTACCTCACTTAGGATGATACCCTCCAGATCCATCCATTTGCCTAGGAATTTCATGAATTCATTGTTTTTAATAGCTGAGTAGTACTCCATTGTGTAAATGTACCACATTTTCTGTATCCATTCATCTGTTGAGGGACATCTGGGCTCTTTCTAGCTTCTGACTATTATGAATAAGGCTGCTATGAACATGGTGGAACATGTGTCCTTATTACCAGATGGAACATCTTCTGGATATATGCCCAGGAGAGGTATTGCAGGATCTTCCAGTAGTACTATATCCAATTTTCTGAGGACCCCAGACTGATTTCCAGAGTGGTTGAACAAGCTTGCATTCCCACCAACAATGGAGGAGTGTTCCCCTTTCTCCACATCCAGGCCAGCATCTGCTGTCACCTGAATTTTTGATCTTAGCCATTCTTACTGGTGTGAGGTGGAATCTCAAATTGTTTTGATCTGCATTTCCCTGATGATTAAAGATGTTGAACATTTTTTCATGTGCTTCTCAGCCATTCGGTATTCCTCAGTTGAGAATTCTTTGTTTAACTCTGTGCCCCACTTTTTAATGGGGATATTTGATTTTCTGGTGTCCACCTTTTTGAGTTCTTTATATATATATTGGATATCAGCCCCCTATCTGATTTAGGATTGGTAAAGATCCTTTCCCAATCGGTTGGTGGCCCTTTTGTCTTGTTGACAGTATCTTTTGCCTTACAGAAGCTTTGTAACTTTATAACTTTATGAGGTCCCATTTGTCAATTCTTGATCTTACAGCACAAGCCTTTGCTGATCTATTCAGGAATTTTTCCCCAGTGCCCATATCTTCGAGGCTTTCCCCCACTTTCTCCTCTATAAGTTTCAGTGTCTCTGGTTTTATGTGGAGATTCTTCAACCACTTAGAGTTGACCCTAGTACAAGGAGATAAGAATGGATCAATATCCCAGTCTTCTACATGATAACCGCCAGTTGTGCCAGCACCATTTGTTGAAAATGCTGTCTTTTTTCCACTGGATTGTTTTAGCTCCCTTGTCAAAGATCAGGTGACCATAGGTGTGTGGATTCATTTCTGGGTCTTCAATCCTATTCCATTGATCTACCTGTCTGTTGCTGTACCAGTACCATGCAGTTTTTATTACAATTGCTCTGTAGTACAGCTTGAGGTCAGGCCTGGCGATTCCACCAGAGGTTCTTTTATTGTTGAGAATAGTTTCATTCTTAGAGAATGCTGAGGAACAAACTCACTGCTTTGCGTTAAGTGAACATCTAAGATGATTCTAAGAGAAAACACTTTCTTGATTTCCTCGATTGTTATGAGAGCAGTTTGCAAAGCTTTCCTTGGGAAATGTCCATGAGAGAATGAGTCAGTCCCTTAAAGGAATGTGACAGCTGCTAGGTAATGTTGAAGTTCAAGCTTCTGCCTTTTGATCACTCACTGTGCAAAATTATGATTACCAGCCTTTTACTAGGAGCACAGAAGCATCCCTTAACAATGGCAAGAAACTCCAAAATCACTAAAAAGTTAATGAATAATTAACAATTTTGTTTGCATGTTTTAAGGGAACTGAAAATCAGCCTGGATATTTCATGATTATGTGTGTGCATATAAAATGTTTGTGTAGTTGAGTACACATGTGTTCATGTCTCTTTACCTAATTCCTGAGTCAGAGTCTCTCATTGGAACCTAGAGCTCACTAGCATAGCAGCTCCAGCCAAGTAGCTCCAGGATCTGCTGTCATCTCCCCAGACTATTTGTAGAATTTGGCAGTTCAACACATTTATTTCAAGGAATTAATAAGAGCATAGTGATCAGTCCATTGCTTTTCACAGTACATTTTGTATATAGTACCTTTCAGTGTAAGATCTGGTCCCAGAAAGCAATGATGTAGAACCAATTTAGATGTTCATTGCATCAATAATAACTTCAGCACCAGCATGACTTTTTGTAAAAATTTATTATTATTATTATTATTATTATTATTATTATTATTATTATTATTATTTACTTACCTGACTATTCACATAGATCTGAACTTTCCATTCTCTGGAGTTTGCAAAGTTAATGCTATTCTGAGCAGTCATGAGCTCCCCTCTCATATTTTTATTAGCTGACACTTGTTGGTCTGTGACATGGGAAGCCTTGTTACCTACATGGGTGTGTGGGTATATGGTAATTTTATGTTGACAGCAAGTGTCTGCACTAACTGAAATCAATTTCTTTACTGAACAATATGGTCAATGTACCAGCATTCCCCTTTGCAGTTATCAGATATTCAAAATTGAACACATTTAATTTTTTATTTGTTTGTTTTTTATTGTTTATTTTATCTATCTACACTGCAAATGTTATTCCCCTTCCTACTTAAACCCACTATCCCCTACCCCATCCCTCTACTGTCCCTCCCAACTACTCTCTCCTGCCCCAGCACCTAGCATCCCCTAGGCTGAGACATCAAGCCTCCACAGGACCAAGGGGTTCCCCTTCCATTGATGCCAGATAAGATAATCCTCCTCTATATATGCAGCTGGAGCTATAGGTCCCTCCATATATACTCTTTGGTTGGTGGTCCTGTCCCTGGGAGCTTTGGGGGGTCTGGTTGGTTGATATTGTTCTTCCTGTGGGGTTGCTAATCCCTTCAGATCCTTCAGGCCTTCCCCTAACTCCTCCATCGGGGTCCCCATGCTTCAGTCTGATGTTTGGCTGCCTGTTGAACACATTTTAATTTCAATGTTTTCAACTTTATTTTTGAAATGGAAAAAGTGTTGAGTGTCTGTGGTTTTTCATCATTCTGTAAATTAATACTTCCCATTTCTAAGTTATTTATTTCAAGTTTAATTGAAAAGGCTAATATTTTGTTGGCACTCTATGAGCCTGCAAAGCTGTCTACACTAGCACACTTTTCTAGACATAACTATCCTAAGGATCCCATTTAAATATTTTTATTTCATGATGTCAGGTAATTGAATTGCAAGTTCAGACAGGCATGAAAAGTGAGAATATCTCACAGCGGAAAGAGATATGGGGGCCTAAAAAGTCTTTTATACTAGGAGATGTCAGAAGAGAAAAGTGTTGAGAAGTCAGACTAGAAGTACACAAAGCTCCCTTCACTTATTCAGTTAATAATGACAAAGTTCAGGGTGCTGGGGACACAAACAGAAATACAACTGAATAGGAGATTTGCCTGTGGTCTTCCTTTTGGTTCCAAACTCAATTACAATTTGAACTCTGCCTCCTTCCACCTCATCACCAGTATAGTTTGCAAGTAATGCTTAACCTTTGTGTACCTTTATGTTCTCACATATAAAATGATGCAAAAATCTAGAATAACTGAGAATCAAAGAAGAGTTTTGTCCTTTGGCTCCAAGTAAATGAAACACTGTTTGGAAAATTACCTGGTTCCCAGAAATGTTACTTTATATAGGAAAAAAAGAAATAGAAAAAGAAAGAAAAAAGAAAAGGAAAGAAAAAGAAAAGAAAATGAAAAGGTACCCATCTGAGGAAAGGTGTAATATGTATATTCAAATGTATAGGTTTTAGGTACTGGAACTGGTGACTGAGGCCATAGTTCAGTTGATAGAGTGCTCAAAGTCCCAGTGTACTTCCTAATTCAAAAACAAACCAAGAGTGATAACATATATTTACAATCCCAACACTCTTGACCTAGAGGGGTGAATATCTGCATTTTAGAGTAATCCTCAGCTCCATGAGACTAAGTCATAGGCTACATATTGATTAGGTAGGCCAACCTCTGCCCCATAATATGAGATACAGACTTCAAATTCCCAGAACTCACACGGAAGCAGAACAGACATTTGCAGCCTACTTAAAATCATAGCTTTCAGGAAGCTAAGGCAGACCTTCTCCAAAATAAGTTGGCTAGAAACCCTTGTCAAAGCAACAGCTCTAGATTTAGAGAGAGACCTTGCCCCAATATGTAATGTGTAAATCCTTTCAGGAAGACAATACCAAGATGAGCCCTCCAGACCCACTCACACACATGTGCTCTACACTCAGCAAAGCATGTGGAGGAGCACTTATATATACAAACATATGAGGTTATTGTCAGGACTAGCAATTGTAACAGCTGGAGTTCAAGTTTTAAAGCTTAGAGCATAGAGGCTCAATGCTTGGTAAATAACCACCTCTCTGAGGCTTTTAAATAGTGTTTGAACTGAGTTAAGTTTATGAGCAAGCCATAAAATTATAATTTGGTTCTGAAGAGGAAACCTCATTTACTGGCACTCAGCAAACTAATACAGTGACCCTAAATCCCAACCTGACTGTTCAGTTATTATAACACACCGGTAAGAAGACTATTAACAGCCCTAATTAAGACATCCATCACTTATCAGACCCTCAATAACCTTACAATAATTCTTTTTATGGAATTTTTAGCCATTTCTTCTAATGTACTATGCCATATACAAAGGAACTGAATGTTATGGGGGCTGATAATGCTTAACCATTTGGCTTGTGTCTCCAGGCTTAATTTTACAGGCTTGCTGGGGTATAGACTAGAATTCCTTTAAGAAGGGCATAGTGGATAGTGAGCTTGTTTCTATTTAATATAATACTATGTGCTACTACAGCTTTAGTTCCATACAGGAAACTGAAAGGAATAATAGAGGATATTGGGCTTCTTCAACTCTATCAGGAGGAAATTCTTGAGAAAGCCATCACTGATGGTTGGTGGCACAATCTAGAATAACCCAGAAAAAGGGCCTCTGAAAATGTCTGTTAGGGATTGTATTAATTAAGGGAGGTGATAGGGGTGGGTGTCCTGTCTTACTATGGGTGGGCAACACCATTCCCTTGGCTTCGTATCTGGGACTGAGTAAAGGAGGAAAGAGCTAGTTGATCACTGATGTTTATTAAACCTGTATCATCTACACTTAAGTGTGGATGAATTCTCTCAAGATCCTGCAGGCAACTTCCATGCCACGTGGACCATAAATTGGAACTGTGAGTTGAAATAAAATATTCCTGTTACAGTAGTTTAGTTAGAAGAGTGGTGGATTTGGAGAAATTCATAAATCTAGGAGTCAGCAAACTGGCTCAGTGGACAAAGGCACTTACTGCATATCCTGATGACATAAATTCAACACCCAAACATACCTGGTGAGATAATTGTTACAAGCTGTCTTCCATACAAGCACTATAGGACACACATAACCCATATAAAATATAATAAAAGTTTTAAAAGAAATTTATCTTAAAACAGTTTTGGTGTGCACACAATTTTATCATATATTTAAGACAAATAATCTTTGAATTCTAAGGGGCAGGCTTCCTCCTTTATTAATACATAACAAATTAAATTAAGGGTGAATGCTTGACACTGCAGGAGATTGAACATCTTCAACACTTTTCAGAGTTGGTAGATATTTGGGTGACATAATTGTCAGTGCTAAGTTTGTCCCTACTCCATATGAAAATGAGGTAAGATGGCCAAAGCTTATTTATGGCTATTTCAGAAGTTATTAAACATTGTGTCCTAATTCGAGCCTAAATGACTTCAAGTCATTGTAGGAAACTGAAGTCTGCCACTTAGTCATTTTTATAATCAAGCATTTTAGCACCATATATTCCAGGTATATGGATTGAATACTTCCACACTGTTAAAAGGCAAGAGGAAAGTATTTAAAGTCTTTGTTTTCTGTAACAAATGTATGATGTTTTGGTAAGAGCAAAGACCTTTGCATACATGGTAAAAACACTGTGATCTGTCATGTGCAGCAGGTTCACATCTGAACCACAGTGTTTCAGGCTTTGATGGCATTGTGGTGTGTTGGCATGCAAAGTGCACAGTGCACATGCTTCTTGTTCAGAATTAAGACTGTGAGGAAGTCACATGATCAAACACTGCTGAGTGCTGCCGGAAACAGTTCAAATTCACCACACATTTGATTTTGAATTAATTTGTGGCTACAATGCTTTCAGCAATCTTTCCAACTGGTACTTTTTAACCCCCATATTGAGTTATGCAACCTCAAATAGGGCTGTGACTCACGAATTAAGAAGCACTACCCTACTCTGGAGAGAGGTCCCTGCACCTCCTCTGGTCAGCACTGTAGTACCAGTCCTGGTCAAGGGTGTACGGGTAAGGGCCAAGTGAGCTATCCCCAGTACTAGACTGCCTTGAGCTGACATGGGTACAGGAATGATGCTCCTCCCCTCTCCCTCCCTCCATCACCTGAGGTAGTGGAGAGAGGTGGTCCCAGTCCAGGAGAGCTGGAATGGAATGTTAGTCCTGCCCCCACACTGACTATATCAATTGGGAGAGAAGGGCCTATATCTGGCTTGGGCAATACAGTAAAGCTGGCCCTCAGGGTGAAACAAGTCCCTCCCAAGTATGTGACACTGGGAAAGCTGGTCTAGCCCTTCATAGACTGCAGCACTTGGGATAACATACTGGAATTAGCTCTAGGAGGAATTGAGCTTCCTGTTGGCTCAATTACACCACTAGAGGCCTGGGTATAATTGAGCCAGCAGGAGGGTAAGAGAGCAGGAGAGCTGACTCTGTTTTCTGTCGATGAGGGCATTGGGTGGCATAGAGCCATTCTAGAGAGTTTACCCTGGTGATGCATTTAAGGGAAAGCCCATGCACTTAAGAGCTTAAGCTGTACTACAGAGCATTTGTGATTAAAAACTGCATGGTACTGGTACAGCAACAGACAGATAGATCAATGGAATAGAATTGAAGACCCAGAAATGAATCCACACACCTATGGTCACTTGATCTTTGACAAGGGAGCTAAAACCATCCAGTGGAAAAAGAATAGCATTTTCAACAAATGGTGCTGGCACAACTGGCTGTTATCATGTAAAAGAATGCGAATTGATCCATTCTTATCTCCTTGTACAAAGCTTAAGTCTAACTGGATCAAAGACCTCCACATAAAACCAGAAACACTGAAATTTATAGAGGAGAAAGTGGGGAAAACCCTTGAAGATATGAGCACAGGGGAAAAATTCCTAAACAGAACAGCAATGGCCTGTGTGCTCAGATCAAGAATTGACAAATGGGACCTTATAAAATTGCAAAGCTTCTGTAAGGCAAAAGACACAGTCAGCAAGACAAAAAGGCCACCAACAGATTGGGAAAGGATTTTTACCAATCCTAAATCTGATAGGGGACTAATATCCAACATCTACAAAGAGCTCAAGAAGCTGGACTCCAGAAAAATGAATAACTCCATTAAAAAATGGGGTACAGAGCTAAACAAAGAATTCTCAACTGAGGAATTCTGAATGGCTGAGAAACATCTGAAAAAATGTTCAACATCCTTAATCATCAGGGAAATGCAAATCAAAACAACACTGAGATTCCACCTCACACCAGTCAGAATGGCTAAGAACAAAAATTCAGGTGACAGCAGATGCTGGCGAGGATGTGGAGAAAGAGGAACACTCCTCCACTGCTGGTGGGATTGCAAGCTTGTACAACCACTCTGGAAGTCAGTCTGGCAGTTCCTCAGAAAATTGGACATAGTACTACTAGAGGATCCAGCAACACCTCTCCTGGGCATATACCCAGAAGATGTTCCAACTGGTAAAAAGGACACATGCTCCACTATGTTCATAGCAGCCTTATTTATAATAGCCAGAAGCTGGAAAGAACCCAGATGTCCCTCAACAGAGGAATGGATACAGAATATGTGGTACATTTACACAATGGAGTACTATTCTGCTATTAAAAAATGAATTTATGAAATTCTTGGGCAAATGGATGTATCTGGAGGACATAATCCTTAGTGAGGTAACCCAATCACAAATGAAGTCATTGGATATGTGTTCACTGATAAATGGATATTAGCCCAGAAACTTAGAATACCCAAGATACAATTTGCAAAACACAAGAAAATCAAGAAGGAAGACCAGCACATGGATACTTCATTCCTCCTTTAAATAGGAAACAAAATACCCATGAAAGGAGTTACAGAGACAAAGTTTAAAGCTAAGATGAAAGGATGGACCATACAGAGACTAACCCACTGGGGGATCCATCCCATAATCAGTCACTAAACTCTGACACTATTGCATAGGACAACAAGTGTTTACTGAAGGGACCCTAATATAGCTGTCTCATACAGAAGTGGATGCTCACAGTCATCTATAAGATGGAGCACGGAGCCCTCATTGGAGAAGCTAGAGATAGAACCCCAGGAGCTGAAGGGGTCTGCAACCCTAGAAGAGGAACAACAATATGAACTAACCAGAACCCCTAGAACTTATGTCTCTAGCTCCACATGTAGCAGAAGATGGCTTAGTCAGCTATCATTGGGAGGAGATGCCCCTTGGTATTGCAGTCTTTATATGCCCCAATACAGGGAAATGCCAGGGCCAAGAAGTGGGAGTGGGTGGGTGGGGGAACAGGGTGGTGGGAGGGGGAGGCAACTTTCGGGATAGCATTTGAAATGTAAATTAAGAAAATATCTAATAAAAAAAAATTGGAAAAAAAAAAGAGCTCATCTACCACGGAAGCCCAGATCCAGGGCTCTGAGTTGGCTCATCCCAAATCTATATTATCTGGGAATGGTTTGGAGGGCTGTGTGAAATGGCTGTGAAATCACCAATCCTACTGATACAAGGCAGCGGGATCTCCATGGCAACAACAGGGTCATTGGAAGGAGTTCAGGTTAGGATCCAATATTGATGATGACACAGAAGCCAAAGATATGGAATGAGACCAATGCAATGAACAATTGCAAGTGAGGATGTGTGCACAGAGGGCTATACTGTGGGACATATTTTTACATGCTACATATTCTGTGATGAGACGTTTTCTGTGCTTTGTTTTTTATTTTGAAGAAGTTGCAAGGGTGAAGGGTAGGTATGAGGAGATAGGAAGATGAGCTGAACTGGGATGTATAAAGTGAAACTGACAAAGAATCAATAAACAGTTTTGAAAAAATAGAAGAAGTGCTCTAGACTTACCGATAAGACTCATTTCAGAGAAAGTATCATGGGTAAAAGCTCCAAGGACATCCACTTCAAATATCTCACCATTACATGGAAGGGAGAGATGAAATTGTTTGGGAAGGGAAAGATGAAATCCCTTTTCGAAGTTAAAAGACAAATTGTTACATCTGCCTTTTCTACAGTCAACACACATATGCCCTTCACCTAAAGGTAATTTGTTTTTTGTTATGGAGTGTCTTAGGATTTCTATTGCTGTGATAAAACATGACCAAAAACTACCTGGGGAGGAAAGGGCTTATTTCAGCTTACAGTTCCTGGTAACAGCACATCTCTGAGAAAAATCAGTCCAGTATCTGAAGCAAGAGAGGAACCTGGAGGTAAGAACTGGAGGAGAAGCCATGAAGGAATGTCTCTTACAGGCTTGTTTCTCATAGCATGTTCACCCTAATTTCTTCCATTTGAAAAGTATTATTTAAAATTTTTATAATTCTTTCAATATTTTCCTCATGTACCTACCTACCCATCTTCATATTTTGATTCTCTCCCCTTTTTTATTTAAACAAAGGGCAAAACAAACAAACACCAGAGTGACAAAAACATCAAAGCAAAAATCAAAGAGCATTACTGTTTTTATTGGCGGAATACTCCTAGATATGTTGGTTAGAAGTGGGACCGTGGCTTCCTCCTTACTGGGGTTTTATCTGCTTTGAGCTTGTGCAGGGCTTATGTGTACTGACACAGCCTCTGTGAGTTCATATGTCCATCAGTCCTGTTGGTTTTGGACAGTACTGTCCTCTGGCTCTTCCAATCTTTCCTTTTCATTTGCATATATCCTAAACCTTGAAGAGAGGGTTTCATAAAGACATCCATTTAGGGTTGAGTATTCAAAAGTTATTTACTCTCTCTACATTGTCTAGTTGTAGGAGTATATAAATCCCCACGTGCTGCAAGATGAAGGTTGAGTGATGTACTCATCCATAACAATATGGCATTAGGAATTGTGTTATCTCTGTGTTCATTTAGCACAATAATAGTAGTAGGCTTCCACCTAGTGTTTATAACCTATTTAGTCTAAGGTTCTTGGCCACTTTAGCAGTGTGAAATTCCATCATATAT
The DNA here is from genome assembly GCA_902729485.2 of Mus minutoides. Taxonomy (NCBI): domain Eukaryota; kingdom Metazoa; phylum Chordata; class Mammalia; order Rodentia; family Muridae; genus Mus; species Mus minutoides. Next base: position 492,228 of record LR750278.1, read on the forward strand.
ATTAGGCAGTAAATATGATCAAAAAGTAGTTGCCTACTCCCATAACATCCATGCCATTATATCACATTATATCACCAATATGCCTTGCAGTTAGCCTGCCTCCCCCTTTCTTTCTTTCTTTCTTTCTTTCTTTCTTTCTTTCTTTCTTTCTTTCTTTCTTTCTTTCTTTCTTTCTTCCCAAAGTGGCTATTCATTTATTTGGAATGAGTAAAGAGTAGTTATTACAAAAATAAAAAGCTGAAAATTATCACAAACATCAAATTAGAACTTTGGAGGACAAAAATAGAAAACGAGTTCCATGTGAAGTCAGACTTTTTTTTATAGCCCCCTAAAATACTCTGCCAGAAATGATACTTCCCATAGTGAGCTGGGCCCTTTAGTAACAATCATAAATCAGGAAATGCGCCACAGGCTTGCCCACAGGCCCTTCTGGTGGGGGCATTTTCGCAGTTGACAAAACACTAGTCAGCACACAAACATACTATGTTGTATCCTCAGATGGCTTATTCGTGTCTATCTGCCAAATTATCTTTCAAAGATGTTAATATTTTTCTCAATGTTTAGAAGCATGAGTATATACTTTACTGTTGTGTCTCTTAACAAAATCATGGGAAACAGTAGAGCCCATGAGACCCTAAACACAGTTTCTCAGATATGATTTTTATTAACAGACAGGAGTTCCTTCTGTGGAGCAGGCCTTAAAGTCTAAATAAGAAGTTATTGGAGCCGGGCAGTGGTGGCACATACCTTTAATCCCAGCACTTGGGAGGCAGAGGCAGGCAGATTTCTGAGTTAGAGACCAGCCTGGTCTACAGAGTGAGTTCCAGGACAGCCAAGGCTACACAGAGAAACCCTGTCTCGAAAAACCAAAAAAAAAAAAAAAAAAAAAAAAGTTATTGGTTACCCTCATCACATCTGTACCTCTGCCACACCAATAGGCATAGCTGGCCAGGTTGGTCATTACTGTAACTTGCAGGGTTCACACTATGTAAGACTATGAGTGGCTTTTCCTCCTGAGAAGCCTACAGAGTGTCTTCTGGCACTGTAAAAGCTACACAAAGGCTGTTTTATGTGAGGACCAAAATAAAAGAAGGTTCTGAAGAAAATCCAGTCTGCTCTGACAACCAAAAGATACCACAGTATAACAGATCCAAAAGGGCTTGAAGTCAGTACCATGAGGACACGGTGCTTGACCCCTAGGTATACACATGGTATGGATCCTGAGGAGTGTATTAAAAAACTCCTGTCCATATCTGTGGATAATCTCCTTTCCAGTAAAAATGTTTTATTTTCCCTTGTTTTAAATTGTATCTCAAGAGAACCTAGAAATTAATCAGTAGCCACTAATTTTCCATGTAATATGAATACTATACTCCCTCTGAGATGTTTTATATCCAAGCCATGAATCCAGAAAGCTGAGTGCACAGGAATGTGACATCCTCAAGGGAAATAGCTTGTGTGAAATTTGGCTCTATCACCCACTAAAAGCACAACTCAGTCACTAGAGGTCACTGAGAGGCCCATGCCTCTGCTCCATCACATTCCTCCTTCCAGCTCCCTGTGGACAGACTAGGAAGGCCCTACAATGAGTTGACTGTGGATGAGGAGCTATGGACCTTACTTATCGATGACTCCATAAAATATAGCCCAGACTTAGAAATAAGCAGCTGAAAAACTACAGGCTCCTTCTGGGATTTTCTTCAAGTCTTGCTGGATAAAGTGGATCACTAGGGGTGACCTTTGAAGTTTTATAGCCTACCTATGCTTTCTGTTTTCTCTCTGTTCTCAACTGTGGATACTATGTGACCAGCCAACCTCCTACTCCTATTCTCTCTGACTTCCCAACATTATTGGCTGTGTGTTAGTTAATTTTTTTATTGCTGTGATAAAACACTATAACCAAGATAACCTACAAAAAGAATGATTTATTGGGGTTTACAATTCCAGAGTCATAAAACCCTATCATCATGATGACAGGAAATTATTTCAGCAGGAAGAAATGATGGCTGGAACAGAGAGATGATCAGCACTCAAACTGTCTCCTAAGGTGGCAGTGCTGATGACATTGTCTTAAACAGAAGACTTCAGCTGGGTAAGCAGAAGTATTTTGTATTGGGTAAAGAACCTTAACAGTTTCTGTTTAACAGTAAAGCAGCTCTCCTAAGACTGATTCCTATCTTCCAGGAACCACCCAGTAATCCTTCTGGAATCTCCCTTAACCTTCCCCGCCCCCCAAATCAACAGATGTGGGCAAGAAAAATATGCAGTTTCTAGTCAATCAGACAGCCTGTGTCAACTCAGATACCCACTCTGCTGACTGCCATAAAGATAGATAGATAGATAGATAGATAGATAGATAGATAGATAGATAGATAGATAGCTTTCCCACCATTTTGCTCTTTTCTCTGTTCCTGAGAGATGACCTTGACAGTCTGATCCTCAATAAATCTTTCTGCCAATGGGATGGTTTAGTCTGATAGTTTCCTTGTGCCCTCACGATTGACCTATAAGAGATAATATTGAGCTGGGAATAGTAATGAGAGCTTGAAACCTGAAAACCAGTTCCCATTGGCGCCCCTCCTTCAGCAAGGCAAAACTTTTTTTTTCCAACTTTTATTAGATATTTTCTTCATTTACATTTCAAGTGTTATCCAGAAAGTTCCCTATACCCTCCCCCCTCCCGGCCCTGCTCCCCTACCCACCCGCTCCCACATCTTGGCCCTGGTGTTCCCCTGTACTGGGGCATATAAAGTCTGCATGAACACTTCTTAAGCATCATCAACCAGTATTATCAACTGTGATCAAGAAGTCAATGCCTGAGACTACAGATGCCGTCTCATTCAGACCAATGCAGCATCTCTCCCTTTGAACTGTGAGGCAGAGTAAATCTGTCCAAGTTGCTTCTTGCTAGGTATTTTGTCACAGAAATGAGAAGAATAACCAACAATCTGTTTGTCAGAAAGTTCCAGGACTCCAAACCCAAAACATGGAAATGTATGCTACTTGAGTATTTGTCAAAAGGTGCTTGATTACAGGAAGAATTTAATTGTCTCCTTGTAGATGTTTTTCAGCCTATTTCTGCAGTTACTATGCCTGCTCTACCCTACTTGGATCCTGAACAAAGTGGCCATAATGTTGGAGATTAAAGACCAGAGCACACTCTGTCTATACCATCATTTCTTGGAGAGATTATCCAGTGGTGCTGTAGAAGGTTGATTACACTGGATCACTTCCATTGAGAAAGGTCTACTTCTAGCCAACAGGGACTCAGAGTAACAAGTTTACTTTCATCAACTCTGTGCTTCTGCCAATTATGTCAGCTCCTCTGGCTGCTGCTATACCATTAAGCTAACCCACACAGCTGGACTTTGGTTTCCTTTGCCTGCTCACCTTGTTTGAATTTTGGTCGTTCGTGATTTGTGAAAATTTGAAGCATTCTAGTGCATTTGAAAGTCTGTGAACATAAAGTCCTTAGAAGTATTCTCTTTTCGTGTTTCAGTAATGCAGTCTCTCTAGCGATCTATTCATTCCCTTATTTTCCTGTTTTTGTATTTTTCAGTATTGTATGAGATTTACTATTTTTTAGAAGAAATTTATTTCTGTTTTATTGCCTTTTCTTTGTTGTTTTGTTATTCTTGATTTACTTAACCTTGGTGCTTGTGTCATGTTTCTTATCTGCTCTATTTTGCGCTGCCCTTGACACTTTCTTGTCTTAGGAAATTTGATTAGTTATTTGATTTCTATCTTTCGTTTATTGTAAGCATTCAATGTTAATAATTTTCTTATAGTTTTATTAGTGAAATCCCTCTGCATTTTGACCAGTCTCATTTTATATTATGTATTTTATAATTTGTTATCTTACTTATTTTATTTTGAGTTTTATATTTTATACACTTAAAGCATATTCTAATGTACATGGGCATTTTAAAAAGTTTATAATTTTTTCATTTACTATTCATTAATGGTGAGGATGAGTGCATGTGGTGATCATTTCTCTCTACCATGTGCATCTGGAGTATTGAACTCAGGTCACCAATTGGATCATATAAGCACCTTTACCTATTGAGCCATCTTACAATTCCAAATATATGCATAAATAAATTATTATCCCTTTAAAAGCAGTTAAATGGCTTTGTCTTTTTGGAGGAGCACATAAAATATTTCTTAGTTAATTCCTACTGTTCAGTGTCATTTTCCACAGATAACAAGCTGTACTCTAGTTGTCTGGTCTATTCTTTCTATATAATACTCATTACCTTGTCATCCTATTCTTGCCTCAGCATTTGAGTGCTAACTAACTCTGTGTATACAGTCTCAATTTCTTAGATTGCACATATAAGAGATGAACTATATTTTTATGAAAACTCTGACATATTTCCTTTAATACCATGTCTTAATGTATATTCATTTGGTGGGGTAAGCTTAAAACTTTTTATTTTTAATTTAAGATTATCTGTGTGTGTGTGTGTGTGTGTGTATATGTGTGTGTGTGTGTGTGTGTGTGTGTGTGTGACACATTTATACCTGTGAGAGCTAGGAGAGGGCATTGAAGACCCTGGAGTTCAACTTACAAATGTCTGTGAACTGTTAGATGTAGATTCTAGGAAGAAATTCAGGTCCTCTGAATGAACACAAATCACTAAACCAGTGAGCTCTGTCACCAGCCTCCGTATCTTCATTTTGAAGTCTGGAATATATCCCATACTATCTGTGTGCCCATGTAGCACCATGATACTTATTCTATTGGTCAATAGGCAGTGATGTTCTTTTGCTTGTTGTGGCTATTGTTAATAATAACTAAAGGCACATAGGAGCACAACTTCTATTAAATATTAGTTTCATTTTCTTTGAGAATATATTTGGTTGAAGGACTCTGAGGTTAAAGAGCACCTTTGTGTAACTGATTCTTTCTTTTTAGGTTTATGTGAATTCCAGGCATTGAATTCAGGTCATCAGGCTTGGGTGTCAGGACTCTTAGCTGTTGAGCCATCTATCTGGCCCAATTCTAGGTTTAATATTTGGAAATTTCAATCAAAGCAAATTTATTTGTCTGTGCTTTATATAAATAAGATCCATGTGATTATTAAGTTTTTTCTTAATACTAAAATTTTATTTTATTGTTATTATCACCTTGATTTTTATTAATTACTTTATTTACATTTCAAATGTTGTCTTCCTTCTTGGTTCCATCTCCATGAGACCCCTAGCCCATCCCTCCTTCCCTTTTTCTCTAAGAAGTAGCTCCCCCAACCACTCACCCACTCCCACCTCACCCCTCTACTATGCCCCTTCTCTGGGGCATCAAGCCTCGACAAGACCAAGCATATCCCATCCCACTGAAGCCAGACAAGGAAGTATGTACATATGTGGCAGGGGCCACAGTTAAGCCCATGTATTCTCTTTGATTGATGGCTTAGTACCTGGGAGTTCTGAGGGGTCCAGTTAGTTGATATTGTTATTTTTCCTATGAGGTTTCAATCTCCTTTAGCTCCTTCAGCCCTTCCCCTAACTCTTCTATAGTTGTCCCTGGGTTCAGTACAATGGTTGGCTGTATCTCCATCTGTCTCAGTCAGCTGCTGGTAAATCCTCTCAGAGAACAGCCATGCCAGGCTCCTGTCAGCAAGTACATGTTGGCATTAACAATAGTGTCAGGGTTTGGTGTCTGTGCATAAGACGGATACTATCCTATGGGTGGTCTCTGGATGCACTTTCCTTCAGTCTCTGCTCCATTTTTTGTCCCTGAATTTCCTTTAGACTGGAAGAATTCTAGGTTAAAATTTTGAGATATGTAGATGGCTCCATCACTCAACTGGAGGCCATGTCTATCTATTGGAGGTGGTCTCTTCAAGTTCTATCTCCCCACTATTGGTCATTTCATCTAATGTCATCTCCATTTGATCCTGGTAGTTTCCTACATCCCTGGTGTCTGGGACTTCCTAGTGGATCTCCGTATTCCTCTGTATTCCACTGCTGTATATTTCTTTTTATTATCCTTACCCTCTGGGCTTCTCTCCTGTCTCCCTGCAAACCTGATTCTGCCACCAATTTTTACTCCTCCCCCTTCTTTCTCCCACACATGCCCCTCCCTCTGCTTCCAGTGATTATTTTGTTACCCATTCTAAGTGAGATTGAAGCATCCACACTTGGCTCTTTGTTTTTGTTAAGCTTCACATGGTCTGTGGGTTTTATCCTAAGTATTCTGATCTTTTTGGCTAACAAAATGTTAAAAGTGGTATTCACTTCACTTATCAGTGAGTATGTACCATGTATGACATTTTGGGTCTGGGTTACCTCAGTCAGGATGATGGTTTCTAGTTTTATCCATTTGGCAGCAAAATTCATGATGTTCTTGGTTTTAATAGGTATGTAGTATTCCATTGTATAACTGTACAACATTTTCCATATCCATTCTTCTGTTGAGGGACATCTGGTTTGCTTCCAGTTTCTGGCCATTATATATAAGGCTGCTATCAACATAGTGGAGTATGTGTCCTTGTGATAACCATATCAGATCTTTATCATATATATCCAGGAACGGTATAGCTTCGTTATCATGTAGAATTCTCTGTTTAGCTCTATAGCCCATTTTTAATTGTATTATTTAGATTTTTGGAGTTTAACTTCTTGAGTTCTTTATAAATTTTGGATGTTAGCCCTCTACCTGACATAGGGTTAGTAAAGCTCTTTTCCCAATCAGTAAGTTGCCATTTTGTCCTATTGACAGTGTCCGTTGCCTTGCAGAAGCTTTTCAGTTTCACATCTCATTTGTCAATTGCTGATCTTAGAGTCTGAACCACTGGTGTTACACCAGTATTCAAATCAACCTTGGTCATGTTCTCTTTCTGTTTTCTGCTTGGCTAGCCCTCCTCTCACCTTGGCCATTGAATCTTTAACTACCCCTGGAATCATCTCCAGTATGTGCTTCCCAAAGTCTCATACCCCCAGATAGTACAGAAAAAGTATTTTCCCCCCTAACACTGGTGGGCCTGCTGCTGACTTCTCCCATCTCAGAGGCACAAATATATGGGTGTTTCTCTCAGGATACTCCTTAACTTTGGGTGTCTGTACCCTAAACTCCACCCTCAAGGGCCATTTTGGGGACATGGTTTAGACTTACAATTCCCTTGTCCCCCATTCAGGCAATCCTTACCAGCAGCTGACTGAGACAGATGGAGATACTCAGGCGGGGATACTTCAAAAGTCAAGGCCAACTGCTAAATCACAGAGATCAAAGACAGGATCCAGTCTCCAGATACACATTGGATATTTCTCTGTAGTGAACCAAGCCACATCCCCAGTGGCTGAGAGCACCTGCCAAGTCACCCTGGTAGATCCTTATTCTCAATGAGCTTCTAGTCATTTGATCATTTGACTAAAAAAATGTGGAAGTCTGCAATAGTGATGATATCTATGTCCTTACAGTGTTATATTTTTATTTCATGTTCCTTATGCCTCTCATATTGTACAGATGCTCATTTAGGGTTGTTATATCTTCCTGTTATAGCTATTTTCTTATGATTGTACAATATGCACATTTATCTCAACTTCTTTCTCTGCCTTATCAGTGTAGGAATGACAGGAAAGCACCCTGTTTCTGGCATTCCAGTTTTCTTTCTTTTGCTGTGGTAACATATTCTTATAAAAGCAAGTTAAGGGAAACAGAATATATTTGGGCTTATTTATCCACGTAGATATCACCTATTATGAGAGACATACATGAAAACAGCCAGAAAGCACAAATTATCGGAGCCAGAATATGCCTGATTACATTAATTCTCATAAAGCAGCCGATAAGAGTGAACAGGAAATGGCAGTAGACTATAAAACTCAGTCTCCAGGGATGCACTTTCTCCAGCAAAGCTACATCTTCTTACGTTGCCATATCCTTCTCAAGCAGTGCCACTAACATCAGCCTAGTGTTCTAACAGGTAAGATTAAGGGAGGCACTTCACATTCCAACCAGAATCCATCCATTGGATAGATCTTATCTGGTGCTCATATGGCAAGTAGTTTACCTATTAAGCTATCTCTGTAACCCCACCTTGCCAACTGTTAAATTTTAGTATTTTGTCTCCACCTAAATACTTCTCTCCCTCCTTGGCTTACAACCTTCTAACAAATAATGTTTTGGGCCCTTACTCTTCATAGATAGATTTTTATGAACAATGAAGAGATACATTATTTTGTTAACTACTTATTTTATGGTAAGCACTTAATCCATTTCTATTGAATGTGGGAATAAATCTGAAATCCCAGGAGCAGTATGTTTGGGTGCCAAACCTTTTTGCCAGCAGGGAATTGGATGTCTGGTTTGATTTTTATCTGCTTCTAAGTGAAAATCTTGAGAGACAAGCACAAATGCACAGGGTAATGTGTGTTTTCTCCCTCTGGCTCACACTGTGCAGTTCATACTAAAACATAGTCAATGATCCCTTGGTACTTCGAATGATTAATAGCTCATAGGAACATAAATTACTAGCTTTTCACATATCCTTTTTGGTTGTAATTTCTCAAAACCATAATGGTGTCCCAAGAGAGTAGAGTTTCTCAAGAGGGGTGCACACTAAGGAAATCCCAAATTAGCTATAACCACATATATGACAAACAAAACAAAAACCATGGTCTTCCTTAAAAAGAAATCACAATTTCTCTGTTTAGCTAAATTAAATTAAACAATATCAGAATCAGTAGAGATCCATGCTCATCTCTTCTGATGGTGAACAGAACAGATTGTCTACATTTCCTTCCAAACTAGCAGTTCTGTCCTGTGTGACAAGTGCCACTAGCAACAGCATGTGGCAACACAGATACCGAGAAGTTTGGCTGTCGAGTCTGTTTTGAGTACACAGCAGTAAAAATTGCATGTCAGGACTGTTTCTCAGCCATGCATAAATAGAGAGAGAGAGAGAGAGAGAGAGAGAGAGAGAGAGAGAGAGATCTTTCTATTGCTCAGAAGGAATCAGTCTCAGTCATCATTAAAAACAAAAAGGTCTTATAAAATACATCCTGATCATAGCTTACCCTCACTCAAGTTCTCATAGTTCCCACTATCTTCCCTTTCTCAAGACTTGCCTCCCATATTTCATCTTTCTCCAGAAATGAACTGGATTCCAGACATAGCATAACAAGATACAATAATACCAGTCACATACCCTCACATCAAGGGTAGGCAAGGAAACCCAATACAAAGGAAAGGGTCTCAATATTAGAAAAAAAATTCAGAAACACCCTCAGACCACTGTCAGAAATCCCACCAAAACACCAAGCCAAAAATCATAACATACATGCACAGGACCTAACTTAAAACCATTCAGGCTGCACAATTGCTGCTTCAGTATCTGTGAACCCTACGAGCCTTGCTTAATTGATTTCTTACTTAGCATCTCCTTAGCAGGATGTTATCTTCTAGTGTCCAGGACCACTGTGGGTCCTACAAATTATTCTTCCTCTCTTCTTCAGGGTTTCCTGAGTTCCAATGGAAGGGTCCCAGTAAGAACTCGAATCTAGCATTTCTCTCAGCAGAATGTTTGGCTGGGGATTTCTGCATTTGCTTCTATCAGCCTCTGATGATGTCAGTCACCATTCATAACCTGAAAAATATCATGGTTCTTTCCTTTACAACCCACAATATCCTCCTTTCTCTCAGTCTTTCTAAAGTATATTGCAAAGGTCTAAGCTTTCTTACAAAATTTATTCATGGCAGTTATTTACTTATTTCTTATTACAATATAGTTGTTATTGAGAGACAGGTATAAAAATACAAACTTTGAGAATCTATTTCCAAACATACACTGTTGTATTTTGCATACAAAGTAATTATATTACTTGTATATATCAGTCAAAAGACATGAGCTCGCCTTCTGGTCTGTGCCAAAATGGCTACAAAAACAGGACCCAACATTTTGCTGCCTACAGGAAATCCACCTCATGGACAAGACAGACACTACCTCAGAGTAAAAGGCTGGAAAACAATTTTCCAAGCAAATGATACAAAGAAACAAGATGGAGTAGCCATTCTAATATCAAATAAAATCAACTTCCAACCCAAAGTTATCAAAAAAGACAGAGAGGGGCACTTCATGCTCATCAAAGGTAAAATCTGACAAGATGAACTCTCAATTCTGAATATCTGTACTCCAAATGCAAGGGCATCTACATTCATTACAGAAACTTTAGTAAAGCACAGGCACATATTGCACTTCACACAATAAGAGTGGGAGACTTTAAGACCCCACTTTTACCAATGGACAGATCCTGGAAACAGAAACTAAACAAAGATACATGGACTCTAACAGAAGTTATGAAAAAATGGATTTAATAGATATCTACAGAATATTTTATCCTCAAACAAATGGATATAATTTCTTCTCAGCACCTCATGGTACCTTCTCAAAAACTGACCACATAATTGGTCACAAAACAGGACTCAGTAGATACAAAAATAAATTATCCCATGCAATCTATCAGATCACCATAAACTAAGGCTGATCTTCAATAACAACATAAATAATAGAAAGACAATATTGACGTGGAAGCTGAACAACATTCTACTCAATGATACCTTGGTCAAGGAAGAAATAAAGAAAGAAATAAAAGACATTTTAGAGTTTAATGAAAATAAAGCCACAAAATACCAAAACTTATGGAACACAATGAAAGCAGTCCTAAGAGGAAAACTCATATCTCTGAGTGCCTCCAAAAAGAAACTACAGAGGGCACACACTAGCAACTTGACAGCACACCTAAAAGCTCTAGAACAAAAGGAAGCAAATTCACCCAAGAGTAGTAGATGACAGGAAATAATCAAACTATGGGATGAAATCAACTAAGTAGAAACAAAAAGAACTATACAAAGAATTAACCAAACCAGGAGCTGTTTTTTTGTTTGTCTGTTTGTTTGTTTGTTTGTTTTTTGAGAAAATCAACAAGATAGATAAATCCTTAGCCAGACTAACTAGAGGGCAGAAGTACAGTATCCTCATTAACAAAATAAGAAGTGAAAAAGGAGACATAAGCCTGGGCTTGGTGGCTCACCCCTTTAATCCCAGCACTCGGGAGGCAGAGGGACTAGAGGCAGGCAGATTTCTTAGTTTGAGGCCAGCCTGGTCTACAGAGTGAGTTCCAGGACAGCCAGGGCTACACAGAGAAATCCTGTCTCAAAAAACCAAAATAATAATAATAAATAATAATAATGATAATAATACTTAATAATAATAAAAAAGAAAAGGGAGACATAACAAGAGAAACTGAGGAAATCCAAAACATCATCAGATCCTACTACAAAAGGCTATACTCAACAAAACTGGAAAACCTGGAGGAAATGGACAGATTTCTAGACAGATACCAGGTACCAAAGTTAAATCAGGATCAGATTAATGATCTAAACAGTCCCATTTCCCCTAAAGAAATAGAAGCAGTCATGTGTAGTCTCCAAACCAAAAAAAAAAAAAAAAAAAAAAAAAAAAAAAAAACACATGATCATCTCATTAGATGTTGAGAAAGCATTTGACAAAATCCAAAACCCTTTGTGATGAAAGTCTTTGAAAGATCAGGGATTCAAGCCCATACCTAAACCTAATAAAAAGCAATATACAGCAAAACAGTAGCCAACATCAAACTAAATGGAGAGAAACTTTAAACAATCCTACTAAAATCAGGAACTAGACAAGGCTGCCCACTTTCTCCCTACCTATTCAATATAGTTCTTGAAGTCCTAGCCAGAGCAATTAGAAAACAAAAGGAGATCAAGGGAATACAAATTGAAAGAAGTCAAAATATCACTATTTGCAGATGATATGATAGTACTTATAAGTGATCCTAAAAATTCCACCTGAGAACTCCTAAACCGGATAAACAGCTTCAATGGAGTAGCTGGATATAAACTTAACTCAAACATATCAGTGGCCTTTCTCTACACAAAGAATAAACAGGCTGAGAAAGAAATTAAGCAAACAACACCCTTCACAATAGTCACAAATTATATAAAATACCTTGGTGTGACACTAATTAAGGAAGTGAAAGATCTGTATGATAACGATTTCAAGTCTCTGAAGAAAGAAATTGAAGAAGACCTCAGAAGATAGATCTCCCATGCTCATAGATTGGCAGGATTAATATAGTAAAAATGGCCATCTTGCTGAAAGCAATGTACAGATTCAATGCAATCCCCATCAAAATTCCAGCTCAATTCCTCACTGAGTTAGACAATGCAATTTGCAAATTCATCTGGAATAATAAAAAAAAAAAAAAAACATAGGAAAGTAAAAGCTATTATCAACTGCAAAAGTACCTCTGAGGGTTATCATGTAGAAGAATGTAAATTTATCCATTCTTATCTCCTTGGACAAAGTTTAAGTCTAAGTGGATCACAGAATTCCACATAAAACCAGAGACACTTAAACTTATAGAAGACAATGTGGGGAAAAGCCTCGAAGATATGGGCAAAGGGGAAAAATTCCTGAATAGAACAGCAATGGCTTGTGCTGTAAGATTGAGAATTAACAAATGGGAATGGAAGATCCAGCAATACCTGGGCATATATCCAGAAGATGTTCCAACTGGTAATAAGGACCCATGCTCCACTGTGTTCATAGAAGCCTTATTTATAATAGCCAGAAGCTAGAAAGAACCCAGATGTCCCTCAACAGAGGAAAGGATATAGAAAATGTGGTACGTTTACACAATAGAGTACTACTCAGCTCTTAAAAACAGTGAATTTATGAAATTCTTAGGCAAATGGATGGATCTGGAACATATAATCCTGAGTGATATAACCCAATCACAAAAGCACACATGATATGCACTCACTGATAAGTGGATATTAGCCCACAAACTTAGAATACCCTAGATACAATTTTCAAAACATGAAACTTGAGAAGAAGGAAGACCAAATTGGGGATACTTATTTCCTTTTAAGAATGGGAAACAAAATACCCATGGAAGGCGTTACAGAGAAAAAATTCAGAGCTGAGATGTAAGGAAGGACCATTCAGAGACTGCTCCAACTTGGGATCCATCCCATAAACAACCACGAAACCTAGACACTATTGCATATTCCAGCAAGATTTTGCTGACAGGACCCTGATATAGCTGTCTCTTGTGAGGCTATTCCAGTGCCTGGCAAATACAGAAGTGGATGCTCATAGTCATCTATTGGATGGAACACAGGGCCCCCAATGAAGGAGCTAAAGAAAGTACTCAAGAAGCTAAAGGAGTCTGCAACCATATAGGAAGAACAACAATATGAACTAATCAGTACCCCCCAGAACTTGTGTCTCTAGTTGCATATGTAGCAGGGGATGGCCTATTAGGCCATCAATAAAAGAAGAGGACCTTCGTCTTGTGAAGATTACATGACCTAGTACAGGGGAATGCCAGGTCCAGAAAGCAAGAGTGGGTGAGTTGGGGAGCAGGATGAGGGGGTATAGGGAACTTTCAGTATTGCATTTGAAATGTAAATGAAGAAAATATCTAATAAAAAATCAAAGACATGAGCTATTTTCTTTCTATCAGGGAGTATTTGAATATAGGAATCAAAATCACCCAGGTGCTTATGCCCACAGGAACATCTTTTATAAATAAATATTGCTAACATCAGAGGTGAGATTAGAGTTCAGTTGGTAGGATGTTTGCCTAGCATGCATGAAATTCCATCTCCAGCACTATATAAAATTTGATGGCACAAGCTATAATCTTAGTACTCTGAGTGTAGACACAGGGAGATCAGAAGTTCAAGGTCTTCTTAAACTACATAGCAAGTTGGAGGCCATTAACTTTTATAATTTATTATTTTGTTTTGTTAACAATTACCTTCAATAGTCTATTATTGGCTGATCATAAACAAGAGTCTTACTGAATGAGTGATAGGCTAAGAGAATACTGTTGGATATGGCAGGGACTGAAGAAGTCCTAGTAAATTATCAAAGAACTCAGCACCTAGGTGACTTCAGTAAATACCCCATCTGTATGCAGTATTTAGTTATACTTCCAGAGTTCCTGGAGAGAGAGAGAGAGAGAGAGACAGAGACAGAGAGAGACAGAGAGAGACAGAGAGAGACAGACAGAGAGACAGAGAGACAGAGACAGAGACAGACAGACAGAGACCGAGACTGAGTGAGACAGATACAGAGAGAGACAGAAAGACAGAGTCAGAGAGAGAGACAGAGAGAGCAGAGAGAGACAGAGAGAGACAGGGAGAGAGACAGAGAGAGACACACAGAGGTACAGAGAGAGACAAAGAGAGAGAGACACACACAGAGAGCTTGGTTAGAGAAAATGAGATACAGTCAGGTTAGGTGAATGATATAATATCTTAAACTTCTTCAGAGCTGAGAAAAAGTGCCCCGTGTGCTTCAGTATGTATACTACTAAATGTATTTTCTGAAAAGGACTGAGTTATTCATTTGAAGAAACTTGATATTCATAATCCTTGTACCATTTTCATTGCTTCTAAGAAACATAAGAAAATTCAATATGTAGCCTCCACAGCATCTTTTCATAAGGATCAATTATTCTGTTATCATCATACTAAACTCCCTTTTATCTATCTTTAGGACTATTTTTTAATTTTTCTTTTGTGTGCATGTGTATTATATGTACATATGTTTACTCACATGTATCCAGAAATTAGAAGAGGCTCTCTGCGGTCCTGCTCTCACTCTCCACCTTATTCTCTTTATATAGGGTTTTTCACTGAGCCCGAAGCAAACCTGTGTACCAAGAAATTCCCAGAAATCTGTTTTAATTTCTCCATAGCTTTAGAGTTAAGGTCATACAAAGCCATGCTTGGCCTTATATACATGGGTGCTGGGATTAAAACTCATATTTTCATGCTTGTATAGTAAGCACTATTACCCACTGAGCCATATCCCTAAAATGTGAAAATTATTTTTAATCAAAATTAATATGATGCTATTTATTCTGCCAAAGATATTGTTTCATTGTTTTCTCTAAAGTATTATATCATTTATTTTGTTTACATGCCAGGTCAGAAATTCATATACCCAAGAGCTAGTATCCTTTCTGTGGGTTACTATATCCTGAGCCAAGGGTGTTTATTCTATGGGTTTATGAATCAGCTTATAGGGAGTCCTTTTTCTAGGTTCATAGGTCCAGAGACCATGGTGCCCTTTTTATTGGAAAGGCACCAATGATATGTAAAATTGGTTTATAAAATATAAAGAGATGCAAGCCCCTTTCCAGAATGATATAAATCCACTCTTTGTATTATACATGAATTCTGCTATATAATTTAAAATAAGAGACTTATTTAATTATAATTAAATACTAAATGATTATAAATATTGTTCACTGATTATGTCTTTAAGAAAGGTGAGAGAAATTCAATGAGATTAGTTCCTAGTATTTTCTTGGCCAGTAAATAACTGAGTTATTCAGAGTCATATTTTAATCTGCTAGGAAAGGGTTGATATGAACAGTCAAAACAATAATGAATCAAAACAATGGTGCTTTGCACTAACACTAGAAACCAGAAACAAATTTCTTTCATCTTAGTACTAACATTTTATTTCAAACATAGTTTTATAAATCAGGAGATATAATCGAGATAAACATAACTTAAATCTGGAATACTCATGTCAAGAGACTCTTATTTACTTCACAAATACAACAGGCGTATAAATTGAGAGGGCATGAAACTGAAGCACAAAATTATTTTGGGTTTTGGCTTGTTTTCTACTCATTTAGCAAACAGAACATATCAGGTTGTAGTTGCTATTTCTCTTGATGCTATGAAAAAAAATCAGACGATTGAAATTTAAGGAAGGAACAGTTTATTTTGGCTCATAGTTTGAGAATACAGTTGATCACTTTAGAAAAGTTGTGGATGCAAAAATGTGACCCACACACTGTATTCAAATTCAAGAGGAAGAGAGAGCAGAATTCTGGTGGTTATCTTTCTCCATTTTTATGTAGTTTAAGACACTAGGCCATGGCCTGGTTCCACACATATTCAGGGATAGTCTTCATACCTTCATCTAAATTTAAGTTCCAGGATTCCCAGTGTTACTTTTGATCTCCAAGTGCTCCAGAGCCAATAGATACGTATGTGTATGTGTATATGCATACAAATAAAATAAATATAATAATATTTTGGTTTTCAATTTAAAGTCTACACATAGCGCTATTGCATACCACATGCTTCTACTTACTGAGATCAGGAACTCAGGATCACAGAAATTGCCAATACTTGCATTATAAGGCCTTTTTGCTTGCCCATAGTTCTTACACAAGTAGACTTTCTTCAACAAGGATTCATTATGGCTGATTGGTAGAGTAATGAGAGAGCAATGCTAAGAAGAATTATGTATTGGGACAGTTCTAGTTTTAAGCTAATCTCATCCATGTTTTTGTTTTTTTTTTTAATCGCCAAGGAGACCAGATGTTTTAACTGAGGACCAGTCAGTCAAGTCTCATTGCACAGAGGACAGAAATGCTCCCTTGTGGGTTCTGCTCTCAGCCTGGCTCGGTTTGACAGAGCTGTTCACCTGAAGCAAGTCTTGTTTCTTTTTCACCAGTTTTTTTTTTTCTACTTGTATGGAATGAGAATGATGATTTGTATCTTAAAAATCAGAGTGTTGAACGAGTTTCTAACTCAGAGAACTTGTAATCATAGATGTTCCTGCTGCACGTGAATAACAGTCCCTTCTACATGCCATTGTATCTTTCCACGGTACCTTGTGCTCTCTGACTCTTATGTCAACTTGAGTGAATGAAATACACTCAGTTTCTATTACCCAAATCAGCAGTTGTCTTCATTTGAAGAACTTCTGAAGTCTTTTTTTCAGAATCAACTAAATGCTACATCAGGCAACTCTTCTGACGAGTGTCTCTGAAATCTGTCTAAGGGAGACAAACTGAGAAGCCTGGGGATCTGATCTTGATAGAGGTGTATGGGAATGAGTTCAGTAGCCAGTCATTGGGAATGCTGGGTTGATGTCTGTTTGAGCCAGGTTAGATATATGGCTGGTTGTTGAGATGTAATACCGGCCTTTGTAAATAACTTATGATATCTATTATCAGGAAACCCTACACCATGAGCCTGATGAAGAAGTGTTCCAGTGGGTGGTGACAAACACTCTTTAATTTAGAGGACTGTGTTGCTTAAGAAGTTCAAGGCATCAAAGGGGAACGCAGTCTGCACAGTGACTACTCACCAGGAAAGTCATGAAGATTCAATTTAGAGGATGCTGAAATCTCAAGCAATTATTGCAATGACACAAATACCCTGTCGACACATTTTCCTTAAGTACTGAGAACAGAAACCAGCATGCTTTCTCTTCTTCCGCTCTTAATAATCCTAGGAAGTATCATTTTCTGCTTCGGTCCTAAATGACACAGGATCCAACAGAAATAGATCAGTTTCATGTTCCAGGAAACTCCTGCATCTGAAAACCAATATTGTCACTTAAAAATCACAACTAAGCTGCTGGCAATTCAAGTCCAAAGCCCAAGTTTCCCTTAGCTGTGTCATTCATCTGAAGTCCCTGGTCACTTTTTGAGTGCCTAACTTGCAGAATCTTCCCTATAAGGCCTGGTGTCAACTCACAGGTTTTCTTAAGAGACTCTATTAATCTATTTTAGAGGCAATGAGAAGTGTTAGCTATAGTAATTCAGACCACTTTTCTCTTCGTTAAGTTATAGCCAGAATTTGGAGAAGTTTTATACATTGGAAAACACATCAGAGACTAGTGAAATAATTTGAAATCATTTCTAAAATGCAAAGAAGAAATGATTCACAAATTAGGAATGAAAAGAAATTTGACTAGTCTTTTAGAGGGGTTATCAAAACATCTGGTTATATATTATGTAAAGTATCTTATGTATTTTAATCCTTCTAGAAAACTCTTGAGTATAAAAGAGAAAAGACTAAATTGCTTTAGAATCAGAAACATTAAATGACATGTAATTATTTTATTTTGTCACATTTCAGAAACATATGTTGCACCCTGCTATTGTGGATTCTTATATCAATGATAAAACAGCTAATAAAAGTGCCCTGATTTCTATTTCTTTTCTCTGAGAACATGTTGTCACTAATTCCTATAATTTTAAAGTTATTTAAAGAAAATATGATGAAGTTTTTGTTTAATTCAAAATCATGTTTGTTTTCAGATTTCAGAGAAACGCTGTCTTATTTGTCACCAACAGCATTGTCTCATAGGAATAGCAAGCAACACACTAAGCCTATGACCTCACTAGGATTTTAAACTCTGTAATCTAAATAAATTCTTATGCTGTCAAAAAAAAAAGTCACGTTCATAGAGAGTTATATCAGTTCTTAAGTGCTTGCCTTGCAAGCATGAGTATCTTCCATATATCCCAAGAACCCATGTAGAAAGGTAGCCAGGTGGGGTGGTTGCACATCTGTAAACCTGGCACTGGGGAGGCAGAAACAGACACAGGCAGAACTTTATGGCTATCTAGCCAACTACCCTAGCTGATTGGTGGGTTCCAGAACAATGAGAGAACTTGTCTCAAAACCAAAGTGTTATTCACTTTAAAAATAACACTTGTGTTTCAGCTTCCATGTACAGGTGCACACACATGTACACACACACACACACACACACACACACACACACACATATGTACCTATGCACATTCACATGGGTTTGGGGACGGGGTGTTGGTTAGAGTGGTGGTTTCTCTTACTGCTTAGTTTTACATTAAAAATTATTTGATCAGATGTATTTGGAGAGAACTGACAGTTAATGTCATTGATAAACACACCAGCAGTAATGATCACATGTGCTAAGTTTGTCAGTTAATCTTTTACGACCACTACACATCTTCTTATCTAAACTTGAAAGACAGCATGGTTCACAGCCCCAGGCATTCAGTGCATACACTGATATGAGTGAAAGAGAAAACTGAATCTTTGGATGTCAATTGAACAGTCAACTTTAATACCTGGAAAGAAAGCCAGGACTAGACTAGAGACTTCTGCTTTCAAAATTTCTTTTTCTTTTCCATTAACATAGCATGTCTCTCTGAAGATCTCTCACATGCCTTCTGTTGCTTATATTCTCTTCCTTTTCCACTCACCTGTGATGTATCTCACTCTTCCTCTATGTAAAAATAAACCTCAAAATTATTCTTTGAGATTTTTATATATTTTCTCAGGTGCTTTTAATTTAATTTCTAAAATATAATTTATTTAAGACCATATATAGAATCAATTTTGGAGAAGGATAGGTATAGCATTCTAACAAAATTTTATAAATATATTGCAAGGAGAATTTTATATAATTCATTTTAGTGCCAAGCATGCTTTGACCCTCTTGAGTCAACTGAATGTTTTTATAAATGTCTAGGAAATGGCTTTGCTATAATGCTGAAGTAGAAGGCATTTTTTAATCTAAGGCCAGGGGCTTGCTGTCTGCCTTTTTGTGTCACCTGATAATTAATTATGAAATATTAATTCTTTTTTTAATATATATATATTTAATTTTTCTTTAATTATTATTTTTGTCTATATATGTAGATGTCGATGTAAGTATATAAATACCACCAGCTAAGTCCATTTGGTATTGCTCTCATCTAAATATTTTTAAGGCTATAATATCATTTAATATTGAATAACCAAGTAGGTGGAACTTTCCTGAGAAAGATTGACTCTCCTTCTCTACACTGTCATTAATTAGCTCTTCATCTACTAGTAGAACCTTGTGAGACTGGCCACATCCAGTTTGGCATATCAACAGGTATTGTCATTTGTGGAGGTTTGCTTCAGGTATTATTAAGATGCCATGGGTGCAGCTCCCCGTCAAATATAGGAAATATCATCTCACAGAAGATACATGGTTCTCTGATTCTTAGAAAATTTACTTCCCTTCTTCAGTGTTCCCAGAGCCTTAACTGTAAGTGCAGTATTGCAGATGTATCACTTGTAACTATGCACCCCACCCCACAGAGCATTGGTCTCTGCATTTTGACAAGTTGTGGATTTCTCTAATGATCTCCATCTGCTGCAAAATCAGCTTCTTTGATGATGGACTAGACTTTTCTGTGGTATAAGGATAAGTATTTGGAATGTGGTTAGGCATTATATTCCTTTAAGAAAATGGCAATACTAGGTTATCTAGATTCACTGGCTTCATTGGCCACAGATAGTTTGCTAAGTTTACAGTGCTAGGCATGAACTTGCTCCTATTGAATGGTCCTGTCCTGGCTAGTGTTATGTCAGTTTGACACAAGCTAGAGTTATCAGAAAGGACCCAGATGGGAGGTATTTCTTAAATTAGTGATTGGAGGTAAAAGCCCAGTCCATTCCTCTGTAGATGTCGGAGTTGTCTCCTTACCTATGTCTTTTACACCATGTAAATGTGTTACCTCATGATGAGTCGATAATTTTTGTTACTTAAATACTTTAAGGACTCATTTACCTACATAAACCTCCTATAGTAGGACTCACTCCATTGGGTTAGTGTTTTCTTCAGTGAATTATACGTGAGTGACTATTCGCCTATAATCGGGTCTTTAGAGGAATACCCAAGATACAAGTTCCAAAACATAAGAAAATCAAGAAAGACCAACGCGTGGATACTTCACTCCTCCCTAGAATAGGGATTAAAATATACATGGAAGGATGTGCAGAGACAAAGCTTGGAGCTAAAATGAAAGGATGGGCCATCCAGAGAGTGCCCCACCCTGGTGGTCCATCACATAATCAGCCACCAAACGCAGACACTACTGCATACACCAGCAGGATATTGCTGAAAGGACCCTGATATAGCTGTCTCCTGGGAAGCTTTGACAGTTCCTGACAAACGCAGAAGTGGATGCTCACAATCATCTATAGGGCAGTACAGAGGGTCCCCAATGTAGGAGCTAGAGAGAGTACCCAAGAGTTGTAGGGGTCTGCAACCCTATAGATGGAACAAAAATATGAACTAATTAGAACCCCCAGAGCTCATGTCTCTAGCTGTATATATATTAGAAGATGGCCTAGTTGGCCATTATTCGGGAAGAAAGGCCCTTGGTCTAGCAATGTTTATAGGCCCCAGTACAGGGGAATGCCAGGGCCAAGTAGCGGGAGAGGGAGGGTAGGGGAGCAGGGCAGAGGGAGGATATAGGAGACTTTTGGATAACACTTGAAATGTAAATGAAGAAACTCTCTAATAATAAATAATAATAATAAAAAAAGCCCAGTCCATTTTAGTTGGTTCCATTCCTGGGTTGATGATGGCCCTTTGGGTTCTTTAACAAGGTAGGCTGAGCAAGGCAGTAAGCAGCAACCTCCACGGCCTCTGCATCTGCTCCTACCTCTAGGTTCCAGGCATGCGTGAGTTAGTATCCTGACTTCTTTCAGTAATGCACCATTATCTCACAGTATCAGCCAACTGAACTCTTTTTCTTTCCATCTTGCTTTTAATCAGTGTTTCATTATAGTAATAGTAACCTTAACTAAAACAAGTTGGTACCGGGATAGTGGGGTATTGCTGTGACAGAACTGATCATATTATCTTGGGGAGAATTTTGGAACATAAACATCTAAAATTCATTAAGTGTTCTGAGTTTAGTGAGCTGTTCTGTAAAAGATTTGAAGCTAAGCATGTGAAAGCAATTCAGAGACTATAGGCCTGGCTTATAATGTTTCACAGGGAAGCAAAGGCTCTACTGGGTGACTTGAGTTAAGAATCTGTAGCTCTTGTGGATTGGGGTTTAAGAATAGGTTGATATTAACAAGATAATAGGACCACTAATGTAAAACATTTGCTTTCTGATGACAATGGATGCCAGTCAGCTGATGCTGGAGAAGAACAAGAAAAGAAGAGTTATAACTTAACAGTCTAGTATTTATGTGTTAAATTGACAAGAGGTCAGCATCCATTGAGAAAATGCCTGATATAAGGCCAGGGCGTGAGGCATTTTCTTAGTGATAGATGCAGGATTCTAAGGTCATGTAGGTGATGACATCCCTGGGCTGTTGCTCCTGGATTCTATAAGAAGCCCAGGCTGAGCAAGCAACTAAGCAGCATTACTTCATCTCTTCTGCACTAGTACCTGCCTCTAGACTACAGCCCTGCTTAGGTTTCTCTCTAGATTTCCTTCGGTGATGGACTACAATATGGAAGTATAAATTAAATAAACCCTTTTTTCCCTAACTCACTTTTTGGTCAGAGTATTTCATCATAGCAATAGTAATCCTAGCTAAAACAGTGTCCTAAGCCCAGTTAAATAACTATTTGTTATGGTCCATTTGGTAGTATCTTGCTGCATTGGTCACTGTTGTGACTGGTAGGTGTCTTAGTTCAGGTTTTATTGCTATGAAGAGACACCATGACCAAGAAAACTCTTATGAGGACAAATGTTCAATTGGGTCTGGCTTACAGTTTCAGAAGTTCAGTCCATCATCATCATCATAGCAGGAAGCATGGTATAGGAGGTGGAAGGATGTGCTGCCAATATGATGTGTTCTGTGAAGAAATACCACAATTCCAGTTGACTCTGAAATAAAGATTCAGTAGCAAGCAATTACGTGATAAAGTAGAATGGAGCAGAGAAAGGAGAGAGCAGGTTGATGAGAAAAATTACGTATCACAGAGAATAAGTTCCCCTACTCTAGAGTCACAATGAAGGACTTTTGCATTTTGTTCAGGAGAACAAATTATGACACTGTTATTATCACCAATAACTTAAACAATGCTTAAAATATTTAATATTAAAATATGTACAGCTACAGGATGGAGGATGGGGTAGGGGTGAGAGATGATGCAGTCATGTTATGAATCCTTGGAAAACCTACTTCAGAGACCAGCATCAGGGTACAGATCTAGTTTATTGTCCAGCACACAAGCTTATATATAGTGTTTGAGCAAATTCTGAGCTCCCAAATCCTTGGCCAGTTGTATCTAACCACAACTTCAGCATGCTCCAATCAAAGCCCCTCCTAGTGAGGTAACTTAGAAGGAGTGAGAGGCGTACTCTCATCTGTGAGAACTTCTGCGAAGATAGATAAAGTAGCCACTGCCCTTACCTCCATTCCATTTTGCTATCTCACTGGCATGCCGGGAGCCAATTTAGATCTAATGCTGGGTGCAGCAGATCAGGACTCTGTATAGGCTTGCAGAAGTCCCTGTCTCTTTGCTCTCCATCACACTTTTTCTTCACAAGGTTGACTTCTACAAATATGTTTCTAAGAAAACAGGTAACACCCCACTAAATACTATCCATATATTTTAAGAGAGTATAAAATGTGGGACAGTTTCTGGGGAGAAGTAAACAAATGTGTACTCTCAGCAGACAAGAGCAAAGGTTCCACTCAAGTGAACCAGTGAATTTAAGACATTGCTCTAAGTGCATGGGTGGCTGGAAGGCAGTCGTGCTCCAGAGATCAATTAATACACAACTTGTAGGCAGCTCTACTGAAGAGACCTCTGCCCCAACCATTGCTCACTTCTTACAAAACTTGAAGAGGTCTTGTGCATCTTTTTTTAGTAGCTGTTAAATCTTGTTTACTCCTTAAGCTCTCTAAATTTCTTTTCTTTCCTGAGTCCTGGCATGTTTCCCTCCAGGAGGGAATGCTTTCTTGCAGAAGAAATAGCTACACAATAAATGTCACAAACATTTCAAGGACTTTTAACAGTTTGAGTATCTAATATGTAAAATAGCATCTAAGAAGCCTTACAGATTCTGATACGAATATTTTGCTAATTTTCATATTTTCTTACATTTATCTCAGTTTCTCATTCTCAGTGGCATAACCATAAAGCATCCAGATATTATGAATCAGTGTGAAGAGATTATACATGTTCAACCTTCATTTGTACACATTTTGAATTTATAAGTTGCTTTTCTGACTTTAAATTAATTTATTAATTATGTAAAGGATGTAGAATAATTATTTTAACATTTAGAAATTATAGTAAAGAGCCAGTGTTCCTGAGGTAAATAGAGGGCTTAGAAACAGTGCCAGGAAAATATTTTTAAATGCTATCTTTTATATTTAAGAGGGTTTTTCATTTATGTATATATTTGTATGAGTGTCTGTGTCTCCCTGTGAATGTACAATCATGTGTGTGAGTGTCATTGGCGGCAAAAAGAGAAAGTCACCTCCCTTCAACCTAGTGCTACAAGCAACTGTGTGTCACTGATATGGGTGCTGGGACCAAAACTGAATTCTTCTCGAGAAGCAAGTGTTCTTCACCCCTGAGACATCATTTGTTGTTTTATTTTGTTCTTAGTTCATTGAGAAGCTTCTAGTATATTTTTATCATATTCACCTCCTTCCTAAACAATTTTAGACACACATCTTCCCCTACCCACCCAAATTTGTGTCTTTATTTTTCACCCACCAAGTTCCACTTGTATTGCCCATATATTCTTGGGTGGATGACCTTCCACGAGAGTGTAGTCCACTTACCAGAGGCAAATGTCTTAAAGAAAATCAGCTCTTCTGTTATCGGCAATCAATTTCAGATAGCTCCTAAACTGTTCATGTTCACCTTTTATCACTATGCTAAAGTTTGGTCTGGCTTGAATTTGAATATCTCTTCAATTAGATAATGAACTGTCACATAGGACTTGATGAGCTGAATCTTATAAAGGAGAATGTACGAGATATGTCTGAATGTAAAGGCATAGGAGAAGACTTCCTGCAAAGACCCTAGTAATGAGGGCCATAAGACCAAAAACTACAAGCAGGACCATATGAAACTCAAAAGCTTCTGTACAGCAATGGGCTCCACAGGGAAACCCTACATAATGGGAGAAATATTTACCAGCTATATATCTGCCAGGATGTTTGTGTGTGGAATACATGAGGAACACCAACAATGAAGCATTAGGAAAATGAAAAGCCCAATTGAAAAACAGGGCAGGGAACAGAAAATATAGTCCACAAAAGATGAGATACAAATGGCTGAGAGACATTTAAAAATTCACTAAGCCATGTTTAAAATGGTTGTGTTACTATCACTTCCTAAGCTTTTGAGAATGAGATGCTAACATCAAGAATTTGCCAATTCTATAGGCTTCGGGTTAGAATGATTGCCAGATCTGAGATAAAGAATGAGCCACTGTTGTGTGGTTAGCTAGAATATGCACCAGATTGACAATCGATGAGAGGCAAGGAGGTGTCCATTTACTTTTGTTTTCTAAGTAAAGGCTTTGCAATCATGCCCTCCATTTTAGAATTAATTTTGTTGTTTGACAATTTCATAAATAGATATCCATGTATATAATATGTTCTGGCTACTGTCTCCCCATTTTCTCTTTACTCCTTCTCTTTGCTACTGAGGGACCAGACCAACTCTGTCTTGAGTTCAGGCTTCATCTTAGAGACCCTAACCGAAGGCTGAACTTGAGTTGACCAAACCTGCACCTAGCACTGGTTTCCAGGCTACTCCACAACAAGCCTACATCTAACACTAGTTTCCAGGTTATTTCTCAACAACCCTGCATCTAGCACTAGTTTCCAAGTCACTCCCTAATAACCACCAATTAGGAAGAAAGGAGAAGTTAAGTTTATGTTTTGGTTTTCAGCATCAGCCAATCATTTTAAAGGGCAAGAGTAGTCTCTCAATCAGATGTGTGTCAAGCAGAAAACTTCCATACATGTTGGCATGCCTCTATAAATGCTTACTTGAGACTGTGTTGGGGCATTACCATCCAATCCTGCTGCATCCAGGACTGTGGTTAGCCCAAGTTTGAGAGACCCTAGTGCACAATTGCATCAGAATTGGCTTCTTGGTGGTCTTTGGGGGGTTGAGACCCTGAATGGGCACAAAACGATCATTCCCCCACCTTGTCCTTATCAGTCTTTTCCCAGGTTCATGCTTTTAGTCTTTGTTTTTCTTTTAATTGAGTGTAGATATTGCCAATCCCATGGTTATATGATCTGAGATCAACTCTGGAATCGTGAGGGGTTTTTGGTTTGTTTGTTTGTTTGTTTTCTACATTGATTTCTATTTTAAGCCATGTTTGCTTGATTCTATAGTGTGGGTCTATGTTTTTAAATTAGAATTCTTCTGCTATTATTACATTTCAAAAGAGGAAATGGCTTAAAAACTTTAAACATCAGTTCTATGTGAGCATTTAGAAAGTATCACGGGTATGGTACCTTCCTGAGACAGATCATACAGCCATCAAAGAGAGGAAGTCAGATTACTGTTAATTAATCATCCCTTTAATTCATGCCTTGTGGCCATGTGGGTATGGTATATGTAAGTATGTGTATATGCTTAAGTGCACATGCATGTGAGCACACATGAGTACTTAAAATGTAGAATGTAGAAAACAACTGTGGTTGTGTTCCATGTTTTTTGAGATAGACTTTCATTCTACCTGTAGTTGCTGATTTCAGATAAACTGTGTGTCTTCATGTCTCAAGCACCTTACTCAGCCCTGAGATTCCAGAGCCACACCTTAAGGCCTGCCCTTACTACTCCAGCTCTGGGGATCAAACTCCTCTTCGAATACATGCACAACAAAGGATCTACTCCCTGACTGTCTGTCTCTTTGGCATCTGCTTGCTCAGTCTGTGCTCCGTTACAGCAACATGGAAGTGAAGCCTTTGCTTGCTCCTCTTGCAGTCTGTGCATCACTGCTTTGCTGGCCTCCAGACAGGCAAGCAAGCTTGTTTGGCCTTCACAGCGCCTTTAAATTGCCTATTTTTTTTTAAAGCTGCATATCCACCAGCTAGCTGTAACTGACTCTCATGGCTCTTCTGCAGCTTGATTGATGGACTGTTCTGTATTTTAACATCAAGAAGACTGGGGAAATGGACAGGAATGTGGATGTGTAGGCTTCCCTAGGTCTGAACTTCTTCCATACTTCTCTCAAAATGTACTTTCTCTGACCTAGGAAACACTTCGCAAATCATTATAGAAGGTACACTATGGAAAGACCGCCATCTTTTCAATTTAATGGGACATTTTAACCCTTAGATGATAAATGGGTGGTGTTCCATTGTCAAATTAACTCAGTTTTCTGCAAAGGAGACTGGACTCCTTGGCACTGGGAACTCCTGCAGCACATTCCTACTGACTTGAAAATGAGAGTCGCACTTTTAACAAATGCAGGGGCTTGCTCCAAGAATTAATTCTCCTGTTTGGGATTTTGAAAAATAATGAAATATACAGATATAGAATTTTTGCTGTACTGTGATAAGCTGAAAAGGCTTAATAATCATTCCAATGCAGCAAGCATATCTCAATATAACAGCTAGCAAGTACCTCTAATTGTAATTTCAGAGGATCTGATGCCTTCTTGTGGTTTCCATAAATATCTGTATACATATGTACACATACCCCCAGTTCCAACACATAAATTAAAAAAAAAGAATGCAGTAATACATTTGACAGTTTTTGTATAAGTCATAACAAAGCCTAGATAGACAATAAAATAACCACCAAGAAGACCATCATGAAAGTTTTCAGCTTTTATTTTGTCATGATTCTAGACACAGGGAGCAGGGTGGGAGGTAAGGGGAGAGAGTCTTTGCAAGGTCTAGGTTGCAGTGTGCTTGCAGGCAGGTCTCTGCTCCTCACTTCACTGGCATGAAAAACACAGGGTTTGGCACTTTCCTTAAATTAACTCTGACTGCAGTTCGGAAAGAATACTCCTGTCTCAGCAAATTAGTCTCCCTCTAAGGTAGTAAACTTTTTCTCCTGGTCCAGATCCTGCTCCTCACTGGCTTCTAACTTGAATGCATCCCATTCCAGAATGAGTGTCACTCAAAGGTAGACTTTGACTTCCACCTGAACTCACATGTGTGCACATCCCCACATATGTGCAGCTCCACACACCTACACACACACACACACACACACACACACACACACACACACACACACACATCATTGTGAGAATTCATTTGGGCAGATAGTTCTGGAAAAACAGTTGAAATGAGGATTTTCTTGATGCCCTCATTATTTCTGTAGTAGTTCAATCACAATGGGAGGGATGTCGGAGTGAGGATATCATGCTTTGATTTTAGCACTAAAATCATTTTAGGCTTTGGAAAAGAGTACCTGGATACAAACATGTGTACCTGAGTTCAAACCCAAGCATCTTGGTGTGTCAACACTGGACAGCAATCCCAGTGCTCTAAGGTGTCCTCTGGCCTCCTGAAGTCGACGGTCGGGTCAAGGTTTAAGTTACTGTCTAATAAAAAGTTTGTGATCCCACTTCTCACAATCTCGTCCTATCGCGTCTTCCATATACGTATGTATCTTCAAGGACACTCAAAATAACAGAATTGATTCGATTTTTACCCTGAAAAATTTACATATTTTACACCCTCAGATCTCTTTACACCCAGTCATTTAGGGAGTGCATATCACCTTAGCAGAGAACCCAAGCTAAGTTTCCAGCAGTCAGCAGCCCACAACTACCTGTAACTTCAGCTCCAGGGCTATCTTAACCCTCCTGACACCCACAGTGCCTATGCTCCTATCCACATAACCACATACACCCAGAAACACTTGACTATATCTGGAATTAACTAAAACCAGAATGGATAGCCACACCTATTAGCTTTTTCCCCCAAAATGAAGTCATTCAAAGTAGAAAGACTGACCTTAAATCTGAATCATTTGAGGTGGAAGGATACATCTTCAATATGGGACACGCCTTCTACAGCTAGCCTGTAGAAATGTCTTGAAAGAAGAGAGCTGTTGCTCTTTCTCTGCTTGCTTTCTCTTCTCTAGCAAGTCCATTCCTTCACTGACATTATAGTTTACTTCATAATTCCACCGTCTATTAACTAGGTGAAACATCCACACTTATAGAACAACTATTAGATTCTTGAACTTCTCATTGGTAGTCAGCCACGGTTGGACTAGTTTGACCATATCATGTAAAACATTTTAATAATACCTCTTACATATAATATATATTTATTATTCTATTTTATTATATATACATATATATGTGTGTAACTTTAAAATTTTTAGAACTTATTTTTAATTAAGGTTCTTAAACGCTTTAACCTCCCTTGTAGCCCACCTCTCACTCAAGGTAAAGGGAATGAAAAAAAGATATGGGGGAGTTATATCTGTTTAGAAAGATCCTTAGGAGCAACCCTTCCCTGCGTTGTCTGGAAATCGGCACTTCAGTTCACAGGTAAGGAGTGGCAGTTCGATCCATTCTTAAGCAGTTCATGGATACACCAGCAGTTCAGTTCATTAGAGTTGGGATAGTAACATAAATCAGCAGTGTTGGCACTACCTAGAAGAGACATCCAGCCCCAGCCTCAGCACATGTCAGCAGGAGGGACCAGGGCTAACAGAATTGCCAGGAGTTCTTGGCTGTTATCTCTCTCAGCTAAGTGAAGACCAGTGAAGATACTAGACCAAAAAGCTTTGCAAAGCTCTCTCTATAAGCAAGCCTAGTTCAGTCTGTTTTATATGCCCTCCAAAAATAATATGTTCTCAGCATGTCTTGCCTCAGCATGTGTATCTGTCTCAGCTAACATTACTCTGCCCAGAAACCCAAGTCAAGGGAAGAGGCAAGAAATTGTGGCACACCACAGGAAGTTTTATGGTGCGTTTCTGTCTATGGAGTACTGATAAATGCAGCTCAACTACCCAGTGTAAGGCAGACCAATACATGCTTGTCATTATCAAAGAATCCTTCATCATGTGTCCTTGCATGTGCTTGCGTTAACAGAACATCATTTCCCCTGTGTCTGATTCAGTAAAATGTTTCTTCAGGAGTCTGCCTTAGCCTTTTTCCTGTACCCCAGCAAAATACCATCCAAACCAATTGATTTTTAAAGAACTCTTAAGTTTCCACTTCATATAATTGTACATATTTGTAAAACTGTCTATATTTCACTTTGAAGTTTATGAAATTCAAAAGTATAGCATATCATATGAAACTATTTTGAAAAGCAAAAAATGAAGCATGATATCATGTTTACCAAATTATTTCTGATACTCAATTTCACATTTGAATTTCCAATACAAATAAACATACTAACACAAATAAACATATTCATTTCATCAGTTCTGCTTTCCTAGAGAACCCTAATATCCATAGGCATACACATAATTAAAACAAAAATTTTAATCTATGTATTCAAAAGTTGGAAACAGGGCAAAAATATTTCTAACATCCTTTCTGCTCCTCTAATTGTTTGATGAACATTTATTGTAATTTTTACCGTTACACCTTAGAATGACTTTCTGCACTAAAGAAGTATGGGCAAATATGTGTAGAAGTATTTGTAGAAGAGCCTGGGCTCATGTTCTCACTGCTACACAGAGACAGCTCTTTGTTATGCGTTTTAGGCACTGATTAGTTACTGACTTGACATAAGAGAAAAACGGTGAATAATGACTGCAGAAATAACTGTGAAAAAAAAAAGTCCAAACGATCTCACATACACACATGCAATTTCTCTTCCTTGTTTAACACATATTGGGCCAAATATTTCATTCTTGTGCCCTCGACTCTTCTCTTGACTTGAATAAATACTGCATTCCATAGATGTAAAAAGAAATTTTTTAACCTTGCAAAGACAGTTTTCAAGGTTCCAAGGCTTGGCTTTTTAGGTGAAGAAAATGTCTTTTTCTTCAGATGATTTTGAGTAAAGTGCAGTAAAATTGAAATGACATTTTAAAATTTTAAATTAGTTTTAGAATATCCAATATTAGCAGTTCATTCCTTTGTGTTACATGTTGCTTAGAAGATCAGAGGTCTCTTTTTCTTTGGAGAAATCCTACTTTAAAGAAGTAAATTTGGTCAAGGGCAATGTTTATATGTGTTTGTAATTGACACATGAAATCGAGCATCAGAAGTAAGTTGGTAGGCACAGATCATGCTTATCTGTTTTAGATTTTTTCAAAATAGTTTCAATTAGTAACTATACTGATAAATTTTGTGAAATTATAAAATTGTAAGAATATGTACTTTTTGATGTGTCTATCTGAATGCATGTGTGTGTGTATGTGTGTGTGTGTGATCACAGGAAGCTTTGTGTAGGCACATAAGCCAAAGAAGGGTGTCTCTTTTCTTATTTTACCAGGCTATTCCTTAATCTCTAACAAGAAGGCCTATCCTTGGATGTGCAGCTAGGCTGGCATCTAGTAAGCCACAGCACACTGGGACACCACTATAGGAGCATCGCGGTGGCATTTCTGGCCACTCTGGGCCTTTACATGGGTACTGAAGATTTGGGCTCAGGTTCTTATTCTAGCCCAGCAAGCACTCTCAACCACTGAGCCATCTTCCCTCCTGTGATGTTAAAAATGTGGTTAACAATGTAAAACCTATCTGGGTAAAAGGACATTAGCATTACGAAAACTTCAAGAATCTCAGCAAATTGCCTTCTTTTAGGGTTGGCAGTGATTAAAACTTTATCCAGCTCACGGTCAGCTATTAGATGGAACACAGGGTTCCCAAGGAAGAAGGAGCTAGAGAAAGTACCCAAGGAGCTGAAGGGGTCTTCAACCCTATAGGTGGAAGATTAACCATGAACTAACTAGTACCCCCTGGGCTCGTGTCTCTAGCTGCATATATAGAAGATGATGGCCTAGTTGGCCATCAGTGGGAAGAGAGGCCNGGAGACCGGAGGACTTCAGCTGCCAGCCCAGTTCCAAATTCAATGACAGATTATTTTTCAAACACTAGGGTGAAGAGTGTTAGAGCAGGATAGCGCAGAAGGTATATGCATACATAGAAGTTCCTGTGAGTTTTATTGTCTTAACTAAGCTAAAAATGGGACTTTTTAAATGTATAAAATGTGGGAGTCTAGAGAAATGGCCCAGTCATTTAGGAAGTGCATATCACCTTAGCAGAGAACCCAAGCTAAGTTTCCAGCATTCAGCAGCCCACAACTGCCTGTAACTTCAGCTCCAGGGATATCTTAACCCTCCTGACACCCACAGTGCCTATGCTCCTATCCACATAACCACATACACCCAGAAATACTTGACTATATCTGGAATTAACTAAAACCAGAATGGATAGCCACACCTATTAGCTTTTTCCCCAAAAATGAAGTCATTCAAAGTAGAAAGACTGACCTTAAATCTGAATCATTTGAGGTGGAAGGATACATCTTCAATATGGGACACGCCTTCTACAGCTAGCCTGTAGAAATGTCTTGAAAGAAGAGAGCTGTTGCTCTTTCTCTGCATGCTTTCTCTTCTCTAGCAAGTCCATTCCTTCACTGACATTATAGTTTACTTCATAATTCCACCGTCTATTAACTAGGTGAAACATCCACACTTATAGAACAACTATTAGATTCTTGAACTTCTCATTGGTAGTCAGCCATGGTTGGACTAGTTTGACCATAGCATGTAAAACATTTTAATAATACCTCTTACATATAATATATATTTATTATTCTATTTTATTATGTATACATATATATGTGTAACTTTAAAATTTTTAGAACTTATTTTTAATTAAGGTTCTTAAATGCTTTAACCTCCCTTGTAGCCCACCTCTCACTCAAGGTAAAGGGAATAAAAAAAGATATGGGGGAGTTAGATGTGTTTAGAAAGATCCTTAGGAGCAACCCTTCCCTGCGTTGTCTGGAAATCGGCACTTCAGTTCACAGGTAAGGAGTGGCAGTTCGATCCATTCTTAAGCAGTTCATGGATACACCAGCAGTTCAGTTCATTAGAGTTGGGATAGTAACATAAAT
Organism: Mus minutoides; assembly: GCA_902729485.2. Taxonomy (NCBI): domain Eukaryota; kingdom Metazoa; phylum Chordata; class Mammalia; order Rodentia; family Muridae; genus Mus; species Mus minutoides. Next base: position 524,851 of record LR750278.1, read on the forward strand.
CAGCAGTGTTGGCACTACCTAGAAGAGACATCCAGCCCCAGCCTCAGCACATGTCAGCAGGAGGGACCAGGGCTAACAGAATTGCCAGGAGTTCTTGGCTGTTATCTCTCTCAGCTAAGTGAAGACCAGTGAAGATACTAGACCAAAAGGCTTTGCAAAGCTCTCTCTATAAGCAAGCCTAGTTCAGTCTGTTTTATATGCCCTCCAAAAATAATATGTTCTCAACATGTCTTGTCTCAGCATGTGTATATGTCTCAGCTAACATTACTCTGCCCAGAAACCCAAGTCAAGGGAAGAGGCAAGAAATTGTGGCACACCACCGGAAGTTTTATGGTGCGTTTCTGTCTATGGAGTCCTGACAAATGCAGCTCAACTACCCAGTGTAAGGCAGACCAATACATGCTTGTCATTATCAAAGAATCCTTCATCATGTGTCCTTGCATGTGCTTGCGTTAACAGAACATCATTTCCCCTGTGTCTGATTCAGCAAAATGTTTCTTCAGGAGTCTGCCTTAGCCTTTTTCCTGTACCCCAGCAAAATACCATCCAAACCAATTGATTTTTAAAGAACTCTTAAGTTTCCACTTCATATAATTGTACATATTTGTAAAACTGTCTATATTTCACTTTGAAGTTTATGAAATTCAGAAGTATAGCATATCATATGAAACTATTTTGAAAAGCAAAAAATGAAGCATGATCTCATGTTTACCGAATTATTTCTGATACTCAATTTTACATTTGAATTTCCAATACAAATAAACATACTAACACAAATAAACATATTCATTTCATCAGTTGTGCTTTGCTAGAGAACCCTAATACCCATAGGCATACACATAATTAAATCAAAAATTTTTATCTATGTATTCAAAAGTTGGAAACGGGGCAAAAATATTTCTAACATCCTTTCTGCTCCTCTAATTGTTTGATGAACATTTATTGTAATTTTTACCGTTACACCTTAGAATGACTTTCTGCACTAAAGAAGTATGGGCAAATATGTGTAGAAGTATTTGTAGAAGATCCTGGGCTCATGTTCTCACTGCTACACAGAGACAGCTCTTTGTTATGCATTTTAGGCATTGATTAGTTACTGACTTGACATAAGAGAAAAACGGTGAATAATGACTGCAGAAATAACTGTGAAAAAAAAAAGTCCAAACGATCTCACATACACACATGCAATTTCTCTTCCTTATTTAACACATATTGGGCCAAATATTTCATTCTTGTGCCCTCGACTCTTCTCTTGACTTGAATAAATACTGCATTCCATAGATGTAAAAGAAATTTTTTAACCTTGCAAAGACAGTTTTCAAGGTTCCAAGGCTTGGCTTTTTAGGTGAAGAAAATGTCTTTTTCTTCAGATGATTTTGAGTAAAGTGCAGTAAAATTGAAATGACATTTTAAAATTTTAAATTAGTCTTAGAATATCCAATACTAGCAGTTCATTCCTTTGTGTTACATGTTGCTTAGAAGATCAGAGGTCTCTTTTTCTTTGGAGAAATCCTACTTTAAAGAAGTAAATTTGGTCAAGGGCAATGTTTATATGTGTTTGTAATTGACACATGAAATCGAGCATCAGAAGTAAGTTGGTAGGCACAGATCATGCTTATCTGTTTTAGACTTTTTCAAAATAGTTTCAATTAGTAACTATACTGATAAATTTTGTGAAATTATAAAATTGTAAGAATATGTACTTTTTGATGTGTCTATCTGAATGCATGTGTGTGTGTGTATGTGTGTGTGTGTGTGTGTGTGTGTGTGTGTGATCACAGGAAGCTTTGTGTAGGCACATAAGCCAAAGAAGGGTGTCTCTTTTCTTATTTTATCAGGCTATTCCTTAATCTCTAACAAGAAGGCCTATCCTTGGATGTGCAGCTAGGCTGGCATCTAGTAAGCCACAGCACACTGGGACACCACTATAGGAGCATCGCGGTGGCATTTCTGGCCACTCTGGGCCTTTGACATGGGTACTGAAGATTTGGGCTCAGGTTCTTATTCTAGCCCAGCAAGCACTCTTAACCACTGAGCCATCTTCCCTCCTGTGATGTTAAAAATGTGGTTAACAATGTAAAACCTATCTGGGTAAAAGGACATTAGCATTACGAAAACTTCAAGAATCTCAGCAAATTTCCTTCTTTTAGGGTTGGCAGTGATTAAAACTTTATCCAGATAGAATGATTAGGTTTTTTACTTCCTTATGGGCATTATATGGCTTATTTCATTAAGTGATACATCTATGAAATTTGTTCATGATATCTAAGACATTAACCAGGACAAGTTTTAATTTCAGCCACTGTATAATATTGTTTTAAACCATACAACACAGCATGTCCATCTTACCATCTCTGTGCATTTAGAATGCTCCTATCAACACATTTATCGACAGTCTTACAGTTAATTTGAAAAATTGTAAGTAGACTTCAGAAACTAGCAAAATTTCTGCATGTTTAATTTCAGCAGTTATTTCTATAATCTTGCCAGAATAGTGGTTGGAATGGTAATTAATGAATTGAAGCCCATTATCATATTATCAGTGATTAAAAATGCATACTTTGACAATTCCACATATGCATCCAATACATTTTGATGGCTCCATTTCCAACCTGCATCAGTTCTGTTTGAATAGTTAAGTCTTACACTACTCCATACAATGGCTGACTAGCACTACTTCCTACCAATACAATGACACACTCTCTATTTTCTACATATTTGCTAGCACTTGATAGTTTTGACATTTATTTCAAATGGAGTCCAAAGTGACCATGCAACAACTGATGTGAGTGCTAGGATTAGAACTCAGGTCCTCTGGGAGATCAGTACAAAATCCCAACTGCTGAACTGCCTCCCCAATGTTTCTTTGCTCTGTTTGCTAATAACAATTGTATCCAGGGTTAACTGAAGTATTCTTCTTGGTATGATGTTCACTTCCCTGATGATGAGTGATATTTTTGGAGAGTTGTCATTCACCCAAACTTATTGGGATGATTTGTGCTCCTGGTGGGCTCTAAAGCCCCATGTCTATTCTGGAGAATATCTATTTTCCAGGTCCTGGTTGGAAGATACAGGTAGTTTCTCACAACCTAAAGGTCATTTTATTCTGATTTCTTTTCTTTCCCTTTTTTCTTTTCTTCATTGGAACCTCTTAATTTATGTAATGAATTTTTATTAGTTTTTTTTCTTGGTTTTCTGTAATTTGGAGTGAGGTAATTAACTCATACAAAGTAAATATTGCTCATTTAGCTAGCCTGGTGTTTGTTTATTTGTTTTTGCTTCTTTTTTCTAATAGTTTTACATTTTAGGTGCTATGTGTAAGCCTTTAAACCACTTTGCACTTTCTAAAGATTTGTTTGTATTATTTCTTAACTCTGTCTGCCAGCCTGTCTGTCTGTCTGTCTGTCTGTCTGTCTGTCTCTTTTTCTGTGTGTGTGTGTGTGTGTGTGTGTGTGTGTGTGTGTGTGTGTGTGTGTGCATTGTGTGCATGTAAGTGTGTATGTGTGTTTGTATACACTCACACAGGTGCCAGAAAAATCTGGAAGAGTATATTGGATCTTTTGAAGGTGAAATTACAGGAAAGTTGCTGTGAATTAACCCGTGGATGGTAGAAAACACATTTTAGTCCTCTGCAAGAGTAATGCTCATTTTTAGCAGACTTTAGCCTTGATCGACCCATTCCATAATGGTTTAACTGTTAGTTTCATTGTTCTACATGTAGATATCAATCTTTCCCATCCTATTTATTGGAAAGGTTGGCTTCCTCCAATGTGTGATCTAGCACTTTTGTCAAAAGTCTCAGGGCTGTGTATATGAAGATTGCCTCTCTATTCTAGCTCACAGTTCTGTTTTTAGTTTCACATGTTCCAGTGCTGAATAGTTTTATCATTTTATCTTTGTAGTACTCTTTGAGGTAAAGTGATAATTTCTTTCTCTATTTCATCTGTCTGTCTACTTACTGAATCACACAACAAAGTCACTGACTGTTCCTTTCTGCCTCCCAATGCTGGATCACAGGCAATCAGCACCAACCCCAGCCTCATTGTTCTCTTTATTCAGTGTTGCTTAGGTATTTGGTGATTGTGTGTGTGTGTGTGTGTGTGTGTGTGTGTGTGTGCACATTCCACATAATGGTATTTCCTTTTCTAGTTCCATGATGTGTGTTGTCAGTATTTTGATAAGATTCCATTGAAGATATAACTCAGCCATGTAATATAGACAGTTTGACCACATTGATCCTTCCAGCCAATAAAGACCCAATTGCTAGTTTTTTTTTTGTAGCCTCTTTAATGCTTTACATCATTATTTTCAAATTTCCATTATAGTAAACTTTAACTTCTTTGATTAAATTTATTTCTTCATTAAAATTTTTATAGCTCTTATATTGGATTGCTTTGTCAATTCATGTTGCAGATCCCTAGCCATTGCTGTTGGGCAAGCACTTCCTTCAGACTTTCCCCCTCCTTCAACAGTACCTACGTAGCCATGCCTGATTTCTAACTTCTTTGCAAGAGAGCTGCCAAATACTTTCTTCGGTTTCTAGACTCCCAAAACATGTCAGGATAGAATTAGACAATGCTACTGTCCTTTAATATAGTACCTCAAGTTGTGTGACCCACAGTCATAAAATCATTAGTGCTATTTCATATCTGTAATTTTGCTATTGTTAAGAACCACAATTCCAATATCTAATATGCAGGATATTTTATACACAACCCACGTGGGGGTTGCTACTCACAGGTTGAAAACCACTAGCTAAAGAAGAAATGAGCTACTAATTTTAGACTTGCTTTTAAAAAAAACAGTCTTGTGGAGGTTGGCAGGGTAATGTGTAATAGTACATATATGGGGCAGGTGGGGACGTTGTATCACATATGTATGCACATATGGGGTATGTGTCAGATTGCACTCATGAGGTTGGAAGCTCTGTTTCAGTGCACGTACAGGTCAGATGGTAACTGCAAGCATTGATCCTCACCTCTCCACTTGTTTAGAGCATTGTCTCTTCTCATTTATGCCTGAGAATACCAGGCTATTTGTGCAGCTCTAGTTAGCCTGGGCTTCATTCTTGAACTCACAGAGATAGACCTACTTGTGTGTGAGTTACGGTGCCCAGCATTCTCTTTCCAGCACACACCTCTGATAACTTTCATCTATTAAAGCCTCACCAAACATGAGAGACCCTCTTCTAAACTGTGTCCTCAGTTCTGGTCCAATGTTCATGGCTCTTCAGTTTGTCATGGCTTCTATTTCCCTAGAATGTGAAAGGCAGATTTTCTAGCACAAATGTAGAGGGAAATGGAAAGCCACTTCTATTTTTTTTAATTTGTTTATTTGTTTATATCCCAAGTGCTGCCTCCCATCCTAGCCCTTCCCTTTCTGAGTCCCTTCTCCCAATTCCCCTCCTCTTCTCCTCTGAGAGGGCTCGCACCTCCTCCCGGTATCCCCCACCCTGGCACATCAAGTCTCTACCAGATTAGGTTATCCTCTCCCACTGAGGCTAGACATGAAGATTGAGCTACCTGTCTGCTACATATGTGCCTGGGGACCTCATTCAAGCCCATATATATATTTTTGGCTGGTGGCTCAGTTTTCAAAAGTTGCCAGGGGTCCAGATATGTTGATTCTGTTTGTTTTCCTGTAGAGTTCCCATATACTTTTGGATCTTTTTTGGATCTTTCCCCAACTTTTCTGTAGGTGTCCCTGACCACCTTCTCTTGTCTAATGTTTCTCTGTGGGTATCAGTTTCAGTTTCCTTCCTCTGCTGGGTATAGCCAGACAGAAGAGACTTATGTTAGGTTCCTGTTTGTAAGCATAACACAGTATCATTGATAATGTCAGAGACTGGTACTTGACCATGGGATAGGTTTTGAGCTGTGCCAGGTATTGGTTGGCCTTTGTTTCATTCTCTGCTATATGCCTGCATTTTTTTTTAAATGAAACAAATGTGAGGTTGAACATTTAGTGGGTGGATTGGTGTCCCTATCCTTCCAGTGGGAGTTCTGCCTAGCTACAGGAGGTGGCCACTTCCGTTTCCATGTCCCTAACTGTTAGGCATCTTGTCTAAGGTTACATACAAGGTTATTCCTGAGAGCTTCCCCTATCCTAGGTCTCTGGGACTACCTAGAAATTCTCCTCTCCCCACCGCCTGCCCATCCTCAATCAGCTTCAGATTTTCATTTATTCTCTTGGCCCACTGGGCCTCTTTCCTGTCTTTTACCACAACTGGTCCTGCCTTGTCAATGCTTTCTCCCTTCTCTCCCCTCCCCCAGGTTGCTCCCTCCTTTTACCTCCTATGACTGTTTTTTCTCCCCTTCTAAGTGTAATTTAACATCCTTGCTTGAGCTTTCCTTCTTATGTAACTTTGTTGAGTCTGTGGGGTGTATCATGAGCACTTGATGGCTGATATCCACTTATCAGTGAGCACATATAATACATAACCTTTTGCTTCTGGGTTAGCTCACTCAAGATGATATTTTCTAGTTCCATCCATTTGCTGAAAAATTCAGGAAGCCCTTGTTTCTAATGGCTGTATACTTTTCCATGGTGTAAATGAATCACATTTTCTGTACCCGTTCTTTAGTTGAGTGACATCTCAGTAGTTTCTAGTTTCTACCTATTACAAACAAAGCTGCTATAAACATAGTAGAGCATGTGTCCTTGGAGTGTGTGGTGCATCTTTTGGGCACTCAGGATTGGTATAGCTGATTCTTTGTGAGGAACTATCTGAGAAACTGGCAGGTTGATTTCCGTAGTGGTTGTACAATTTGAATTTCCAACAGTGATGGAGGAGTATTCACCTTGCTCTAAATCCTTACCAGCATATGCTGTCTTTGAGCTTTTTGGCTTAGTCATTCTGACTGGTCTAAGATAGAATCTCAGATACATTTTGACTTCCATTTCCCTGTGATTAAGGATGCTGTTAAAAGGTACCTATCATTTTCATAAGGTGGGATTTAAGGTCACAGTCTTGCTTTTCAGATATATTAGGATATTCAGGGCTTACATGTAGCCTGAGGGCTGGATTCTATCAGTGCAGTATTATAGTCATTTCTGTTGATTATGTTCCTCTGCTTGCCTTTTACCATCTAGTCATCTCTGGTGTTGGTTAGTGTGAGTGTCCCTCATTGGAGCAGGCCTCCCAGGAGGCTGGTAGAGTGTGGGTTGGGACTCTGTTTACTCTTGTGAGACTGCAGTGTGCGATAATTTAGAGCTGGCCTCTTGAGAGGCAGGCAGAACTGTGGGTTTGTTGAGGTACAACTGCTGCTGGTATTGGTGTCGATCTGAAAAAAGATGGAGTTCTGACTGGGCAGGACAGTGCCCATGGCTGTTAGACTTGCTGGAGTCCCTGCAGGGTAGTGGGCATGTCTCACATGCATGTGTTTGGTTAGAGTCTGATTCTTGGGATGAAGGTATAGTTGTGGGTTGTGGGAGAGAGAGCTGCTTTGCAACCGCCACAAGTATGGTGCAGATGATACATACTGGAATTGCATGGCTACTTCTTTCATCCACCTTGGCTTCTTTCCAGTGCCTCCAAGAAGTTCATAGATACTAGCTCATCTTTGTGGTTTCTTTCAAAGGAAGTATTAGTCTCTAACTGTTTTGACAGACAGCATTAATGAACTCAAAAGACCACCAAGGAACCCATTCCAAAGCAATCACACTAGGGTTTTTTAATTTAAGCTCAAGCTTGGGCCATACCATCATCTCTAACAGTATAATGAGAATGTGCAACTCTAAGGTTAGCTTCAGGTAAGTATTTATAGAGACAAGAATGGGATATATAGTTGGGCACACATCTGATTAGCAAGAGACATTATGGAGTTTAACATAATTGGTTGGTGCTGGGATCTAAACCATAAACATAATTTTTGCTTCCTTCCTGATTGGTGGTGGTCAGGAAATGAAGTGTCAGGGGAAGACTTATAGCCTGGAGGTGCAGATTTGTTGGGGGTAACCTGGAAACTGGTGCTAGACACAGGTCTTGATGGGGGGTAGTCTAGAAACTGGTGCTGACCAGCCTATTAGTTAACTTGAGCTCAACCTTACATCAGTTTCTCTTAGATGAAATCTGAACCCAAAACTTCTGATCTCTTCCAACCTCCTCGGATGCTACAATCAGAAGTGAGTAGTGTTTTTCAAACTAAATGTAGCAGGTGTTATAGACCTTAAAAGACAGAAACGATGAAAAATGAAGAGGATGAAAGTTTTTCTGTTATCCCCAAACAACACATTTCTGGAGGATTGGGATGGTTGCTTCAAAACCACTCAGACTGTTATATATCTGCAGCTGTGAGGTTATTTGGACTTTTACAGTTCAATTTTGATCAAAAAGACAGTAGAGAAAAAAATATAAAGTTTTGGCAGCTCAACCTTGAAAAAAATAATTCAATAGGCAAAGTACTGTTTCAAGAGGAACTGAATTCAAATTTCTAGTATCCACATGAACAGAGAGCTACCATTTGCATAGACCTCAGAGGGAATACTTTGCCTAGAGTTTTGCTTAAATTAGCTTTGGGACAGTATATTTTGCTCCCCAGTAAAGAATCCACAATATTCCTTCCTTATCCTTGTCATTGTGTCACACATGTTGGAACTTGGCAATTTTATACATATCCTCATGAGATTCTATTTCATGCAAGGCATTTATGAGATGTGCAATGCTTCCAAAAATCAAAATTTTACATTAAATTTTGACATTTGTTCATTGTGTATTTGTGTGTGCACATGTGTGCCATATCATGAGTGAGGAGATTAGAGGACAACATGTCAGAGTTGCTCTCTTCTTACAACATGTGAATCTCAGGTCACCATGGATTCAGGTCATCAGACTTGATGCCTCTGGAACCTCTTGGAAGCTCTGCCATCTCAGCTCTCCCACCAGTACTAGAATTTCAAATTCTTTTGGAAGACAAGAATGATAGAATAAGAATGCTTTAGACACTGTAAAAGAAACTGAAAACCTGTGTTGCTCAGTTTTGAATGGAACTAATGATTTAGTGAAACAGACCCAGCCCATTCAATATAGAGGTCTTATGGTTCTTGGGGAAGAAAATGAATGTTTTTGACAAAAAATAATCTCTTTACCATTCTCTCACATTTGATGAATAAGCCATTGTTGAACTCTTATATCAGGATAGATACTCTTTCAATTTAATTTTTAGCACCATTTGCAAGAAAATTCTAGCACTGTCTTGGTAGCTGAAGAATTTTAAAAGCTCGACCTATGTCTGGGTTTCCAAGACTCTATTCAGAACATCCTGATAATAGAATCACAAATGATTTCACTAGTAGACTGGAAAGACTGACTAAAAAATGTCTATAACATAAAGGAGGATACTCATGTCAGATATGTGGAGTTGGTGTCATTGGTAGTCATAGAAACAGGTGTAGTGGCTTATATAGCCCCTCATGTGGTAACTAGACTATAATGATCTTCATTCTCCAATAACTGATTTTTCTGCAGATAGTATTGTATTTTGTAGATTTGAGTCATTAATTTTTGAATTATCATACCGATTTCTATTTTTTTACTGAACCTAGTTACAAAGTACATGTGATTTTTGTAAAAATTGAGCTCTCAATTCACCAAAGCCTTCCTTTCTTAGCACAAAATAATGGGCCAAATTGTACTCAAGAAACTTTCAGAACATAGGGCTCAGCAAAACCTTTTTTCTTTGAATCATATGTTTGTTCAAAGCTTGCTATTTCATAAGTTTAATTTAAAAGAGAGGAGGAGGGATAGAGAATGATTCACATAATTGCTATTACTGTTTTATTTTTTTAAAAAATATTCTTAGGCATGATCACCTGGAATATGCCATTATTCTGTCACAGAATACTTTTTTTTTTAAGTATTGGTAATTTCCTGAAATGAGCCATCTTATTTAGTTTAAAATTCAGAAGAGATCAAAAGATTTAAAAATCATATTGGGTACCTGGCGGTGGAGAAATGGCTCAGCAGTTAAGAATATTAATGGCTCTTCTAGAGATCCATGGTTCAGCTCCTAGTTACCATGTTAGTCACTTCACAACAACCTAAAAATCCAACTCCAGAGTCTCTGTCACCCTCTTTTGGCCCCTGAAATCTTCTGCACATGTGTAGGAGACACATACACAAACATACATTTTTATAATAAGAGTAAAAACTAACATTAAACCTTGATTATTGTTTCATTTAGGACTGGAATTACTCTAAGGAAAGAATTGGGAGAGGGAAGGAGAGCATATGGATTTGTTGTTAGGTTTTATGAGTAAATGTTGCTTCAGTAGAGGAAGCAAATTGTCTTATTTAGTTTTCTAAAAGTGACACAGAATCCCAGGAAGGTCAAGCAGCTGTGGAACTAACTAACTAGTGGAACATGATCTTGAACTTCTGATGCCATTTTCTTCAATTCCCCACTGCTGGGATTACAGGTCTGCAGTAGCACCCTGTATATGAAGTCCTAGGGAATCAAACCCAGGTCTTTGTACATGTTAGGTGAGCATTCTAAAAACAGACCAACACCCTAGTCTTGAATAATTGTAATTATCTTATGGGTACCAAATGTACTGGTCAGTTTGTATTTTCATCTCAGCTACTCTAAAATAATTATTATATAGCTTTTAACAATTAAATTTCTAGATGCTGTTTGATTCAGGGGTGAAGAGAAGAACTGGCATTATATGCAACTGAATGTCCCCATTCTCCTGAGTGTAGCTTGTAAGGGAACATCTTCCCTGACATGGTGGTGGTATGTAGATGTCAGACTGTAGTGAAGAAATATTACCATGTATCTAGAGCCCACATAAAAAAATATTAGTGCCATTAATAGGCTGCAGCTACCTTTGCTTATGTGTGGATGTGGTGACAAAGAAGACCCATCTACACACTCTATGTTCAGGAATATGATCTTGTTCTGTAGAGAATGTATCTTGTGTCTGTATAGATGTGGCACCTGCCAATAATACATTTGAAAGCCAATAGCTTAGGCAGGAAATAGGAGGTGAGACATCCTGCAGACAGAAAGGATTCTGAAATAGGGCCAGGCAGAGTAGATTCACCTAGGAAGATGTTAGAAGTACAGACTCATGGTACTTGAGCACAGGTAATCAGCTACATGGCAGAATGTAGATTAAAATAAATGGGTTACTTTTGTGAAGAACTAGTCATAGAAGAGCCAAGCTCTGTGTCCAAGGATTTGTAAATATATTTTGAGTCTTCTTTATAGGAGCATGGAGCTGGGAAGAACCAGGCCTAACTTCTACATTGGTCTTCCTTCATAACTTCTAGAACAGTGGCTTTTTAACCTGTGGGTCATGACACCTTTCGGGGCGAGAGTAAAAGAATCTTTCCCAGGGGTCACCTAAAGCCACTGGAAAATACAAATATTTACCTTTTAATTTTAACTGTAGCAAAATTCCAGTCCTGAATTAGCAACAAAATAATTCTATGGTTGAGGGTCACCACAACATGAGTTACTATATTAGTGTCACAGACATAGGAAAGTTGAGAACCACTAATATAGGACTTCTAGAAATTAACACTTACCTTTTAAAATGTCCATCCAGTGGCTTGGGTGGCTCAGTGGGTAAGGGTGCTTCTGGATTTGCTGAGGACTCCTAGCATTTATGTAGGTAAGTCTACAACTATCTGTAACACCAGTTCCTGGGTATTTGATATCTTAAACCTCAGTGGGGACCCAGATGCTCATGCACATAGATATACTCCCAGACATAGGAGCCTAAGTAAAACTAAAATTTAAACTTAGAAAGAATTCTCAGTTGGCTACATTATTTTATAAGCCTTAGTGGGCTGGTATTGATGTTTAAAAAAATTAGTATCTCCAGCAGATTAGTTTATATCAATAACAGGAAATAATTTAGTATTCCATAATATAGATAATCAATAACAGAATCTTGAAAAACTAAATAAGAAACCACCTCACACAACTCTGTAACTGGCAAATTGTAGTGCCCTTAAAAATCCATGAACTAACTAGTACCCCCAGAGCTCCTGTCTCTAGCTGCATATGTAGCATAAGGTGGCCTAGGTGGCCATCATTGGAAAGAGAGGCCCCTTGGTCATGCAAACTTTATATGCCCCAGTACAGGGGAATGCCAGGGCCAAGATGTGGGAGTGGGTAGGTAGGGGAGCAGGGTGGGGGATGGGGGAGGGTTTAGGGGACTTTTGTGATAACATTTTTAATGTAAATGAAGAAAATATCTAATAAACATTGGAGAAAAAAATCCTGGCTGTATGGGTGTGGAACTGGGAGTGCTTGTCTAGTATGCATAAAGCCCTGGGTTTCATCCATAAGGCTAAACATACCAGTGTGGAAGAACACATCTTCTGTTCATCACTATGTAGTTAGAGACAGGTGAAAAGGGTCTTTGTTCTAATTGAACATTTTAGTCAGTGTAGTCAAGTAAGGAATTTTGATAAAATGTTCATGCCTCAAAAATGAATCAGGCATGTGGAAGTGTCCAAATAAGGAATCTAATGGTTCAGCAAAAGAGAAAGGGGCTGGGGTTGGGGTAAAGGCAGGACACTCTGGGGCCAAGTCACCATGTCTGAGACTCCTACAGAGACTTTCAGTAGTGTACTCAAGAGTTCAAGGTCATTCTCAGATATCTAACAATTTTTAGAATTGTCTAGGATATATTCTATCCTGTCTAAAAACAAACCTATCCTTTTTGTAATAAAAAAAATGTAACAAAGGCATTGAATATTTTAATATTCAGTCACAAATTAAGAATGTACTTCAAAATATCCTATTTGTAGATGATATGATAATATACTTAAGTGACCCCAAAAATACCACCAGAGAACTCCTACAGCTGATAAACAACTTCAGCAAAGTGGATGAATATAAAATTCACTCAAACAAATCAGTAGACTTTCTATATACAATAAAAAAGGGGCTAAGAAAGAAATTAGGGGAACGAGACTCTTCACAATAGTCACAGACACTATAAAATATCTTGGTGTGACTCTAACCAAACAAATGAAAGATCTGTACTAGAAGACCTCCAAGTCTCTGAAGAAAGAATTTGAAGACCTCAGAAGATGGAAAGATCTCCCATGCTCATGGATTGGCAGGATCAATATAGTAAAAATGGCCATCTTGCCAAAAGCAATCTATAGATTCAATGCAATCCCCATCAAAATTCCAAATCAATTCTTCCTAGAGTTAGAAAGAGCAATTCTCAAAGTCATTTGGAATAACAAAATCCGAGGATAATGAAAACTATTCTCAACAATAAAAGAACTTCTGAGGGAATCACCATCCCTGACCTCAAGCTGTATTACAGAACAATAGTGATAAAAAACTGCATGGTATTGGTATACAGACAGACAGGTAGATCAATGGAATAGAACTGAAGATCCAGAAATGAGCCCATACACCAATGGCCTCTTGAACTTTGACAAAGAAGCTAGAACCACCCAGTGGAAAAAGACAGCATTTTCAACAAGTGGTGCTGGATACACTAGTGGTCAAAATTTAGAAGAATGCAAATTGATCCATTCTTATCTCCCTGTAGAAAGCTCAAGTCCAAGTAGATCAAGGACCTCCACATAACACCAGATACATTGAATCTAATAGATGAGAAAGTGGGGAAAAGCCTCCAAGACATGGGAACAGGGAAAAAAGATCCTGAACAGAACACCAATGTCTAATGTTCTAAGATCAAGAATTTACATATGGCACCTCATAATATCGCAAACCTGTAAGGCAAAGGACACTGTCAATAGGACAAAATGGCAACAAACAGATTGGGAAAAGATCTTTACCAATACTAAATCCAAAAGAGGGCTGATTTTCAATATATACAAAGAACTTAAGAAGTTAGACTCCAGAGAACCAAATAACCCTATTAAAAATGGGGAAGAGAGCTAAACAGAGAACTCTCAACTGCAGTAACTTAGATGGCTGAGAAGCACCTTAAAGAAATGTTCAACATCCTTAGTCATCAGGGAAATGCAAATCAAAACAACCCAGAGATTCCACTTTCACAACAGTCAGAATGGCTAAGATCAAAAACTCAGGTCACAGCAGATGCTGGGAAGGATGTGTAGAAAGAGGAACACTCCTCCATTGCTAGTGGGATTGCAAGCTGGTACAAGCACTCTGGAAATCAGTCTGGCTGTTCCTTTTTTTAAAAAAAAATTTTGGAGACAGGGTTTCTCTGTGTAGCCCTGGCTGTCCTGGAACTCACTTTGTAGACCAGGTTGGCCTCGAACTCAGAGATCCTCTTGTCTCTGCCTCACGAGTGCTGGAATTAAAGGCATGCGCCACCATGCCTGGCTTAGTCTGGCTGTTCCTTAGAAAACTGGACATAGTACTACCTGAAGACCCACATATGGCACTCCTGAGACCCAGAAGATGCCCCAAAATATAACAAAGATACATGCTCCCCTATGTTCACATTAGCCTTATTTATAATAGCCAGAAGCTAGAAACAACTCAGATGTCATTCAACAGAGGAATGGATACAGAAAAATGTGATACTATATGTAAAAAGATCTTTCCATGCTGCATACATTTTTCTTTCTTTTTTAAGAAATAATCATCATACCAGAGGGATGGGCATATAGCTCTGTTAGTAGAGTATTTATCTGACAAGCATAAGTTTTTCATCCCCATTAATACATGATCCTTGCATGGTTGCCTGAACTTGTAACCCCAGCTATTGAGGACATGGCACAAAAGATCAAGAATTCAAGGTTATCCTTTACTAAATAGTGTGTTCCAGGCTAGCCTGGGCTATATGAGGCACTGATCAGAAATATAGGAATATATGGTAATAGAAAATAGATTGTATTCCAATCAAATACAGCTACAGCTCTTTTCTTATGCTTATAGGATTTTATAAATAAAGACTTGTTTTATCTGTATCTTTGTGTGAATCTGTGTATGTGTACACATGCATGTAGGTCTCTGTAGAGGCTAGAAGAAAGGACATGATTATCTAGAGCAAGATATGGCAGGTAGTTGTGAGCAGCCTGAGCTGGGTGTTAAGAAACAACCCAGGTCCTCTGTAAACGTAGGAGGCACTCTGCACTTCAGAGTATTGTCAGAGGCAGAGAGAGAGAGAGAGAGAGAGAGAGAGAGAGAGAGAGAGACAGAGACAGAGACAGAGACAGAGACAGACAGAGACAGAGAGACAGAGATGGAGACAGACAGAGAGACAAAAACAGAGAGACAGAGATTATATCCAACTTTTCTTGCATAATTCTTCTATTCACTTAGACCTCAGAGCATAATTTTTTCACTACAAAATAATTACATTTGGATCTTTAATATGTCCCAAAGGTCCAAGTGTCTTTTAATAGGGTGGTTCTAGGAGGTAGTCGATGCTAGGTGGACTCTACTGTGTAGTCTCATCAACAGAAGCATGTCTCTGTGCTATGAGAAGGTGGTAGAGAAATTTCTAGGTAGACTAACCTGGGTAATCTAATTGATGGAAGCATGCTGCTGAATGGGAGACTGAGATATCAGAACATACTCTGTCTGTTCCAATCCCAGCCATGAGGTGAATAAGCTTTATGCTGCTACTGATCACCTGTCATGATGTATAAACTCACAAGTAAACAATCAATGGGCCAGTCCTGAACCAAAGCATCTATGACTTCAGGCCAGATGAAAATTTCCCTTTTGAGCTGAGTTATTTGTTGAAGGAACTTAGATGCACACATACATTAACATTATCTAGATTTTTCATTTAATTCTAGTCATGAACATACCTTTCTGTGTATGAATATCTGAGCTGGAGGATTGTAATCTTTTGTATGATCAGTAACTCCCTGAAAGTAGATTGTACATACATGGCCTGCCAAGCTAGAACTGAGCCTATAAGTAGATAAGCATTCTTATTTTCTAACTTGATTATCAAAATGAAAATTCATTGAAAAATTTTT
This sequence comes from Mus minutoides, assembly GCA_902729485.2. Lineage (NCBI taxonomy): Eukaryota > Metazoa > Chordata > Mammalia > Rodentia > Muridae > Mus > Mus minutoides. The sequence goes on from LR750278.1 coordinate 540,752, forward strand.
AAAGATGAAATCTATTTAATCACTTTAATTTGAGTGTAAGCTTTTCACAATGTCTCCTTCTAATTGACAACCTTGTAGGAAAGTATGATATACTTTGTAGTTTACATCAAAATCAGCCAAAATAAGAATGTTTATAATTTTAAATCATTCAACTAATAATTTTGTACATAGTTAATTTAATGTATATTTATTTCATTTTTTCAGCTTTTGTATTAGGTTTTTATTTAGAAACAGGATAATAGTGATTATTATTATTGTTATTGCTGGTGTGTGTGTGTGTGTGTGTGTGTGTGTGTATGCATTTGTAGGGGACATGAGTGTGATATGACATTTCTATGGAGGTTAGAGGGCAGCCTTCCAAAGATTTTTCTCCTTCGACCACATGAGTTCTGGGGATTGACATAGATCATCAGGCTTGTGGCAAGCATCCTTATCCACTGAGCTATAATACCTGCCCAGATATTTATGTTAGTATTTCTCTTCTGCACAGTTGTAACTCTGAATATATGAGTTGGCTAAGACATTTTAACTGAGAAGAGGCTGCATTGGCATGATTTATACTTTTTAATTGTGCAAAGGTCTCCATAAAAACTTTTGTTGTTGTTGTTGTTGTTGTTGTTGTTGTTGTTGCTTGGCTTCCTAATACCTACAACAAGATACACATTATTTTTCTATTATTGGTATAAACAATTACTTCCTTCCTCCTGTTATTTTTTTTCTCATATTTTTCCAGGATGTTGTGGTTTGAAGGTGAATTCTCCTTATAGGTGCAATGTTTGAACACTAAAACCTGATTTTCTTGTGCTATCTGGTAAGGTTGTGGGACATGTTGGAGGAGGAGCCTTGCTGGAGGAAGTGGAGCACTAAAGATTGGCCTTAGTTTCTATAGCACAGCCCTATCTCCTGCTCATGCTTGTCTTCCTAATAAAGATACAATGTCACCAGTTCCTTCCTACTCCTGCCTCCATGCCTTCTTTACCATGAAGGATAACCAGTGTGAGACCCCAAAGTGTTTTCCCCTGAAATGTACAGACCCTAAATGCTCCCCCAAAGCCTGTTTCCCCAATCTCTAAGAATACAGCAAGTAAGAAGCTTTTTGTTCTATAAAGATATCTATATCTCCTTAAACTTAGATTAATGAAACTATCCCAAGGATTGTTTTGATCTGGTGTAAGACCCACGAAAACAGGGTCACTCCTGTCCCAGGATGAGTTGGCACCTCCAAAGACTCGAGAGAAACCGCTTGATGCAAAATGCAGGAGGGTTTATTATCATCCAGCTAAGGAGGAAATCCTTTCTCCAGGAAGGGCTGCGGAGTTCCACCCAGAGCTGCAACAGCAGAGGGTTTTTGAAGGAAAAACCTCAGGAGGCGGGGTAAGAACAGAAAGAATGGGGTGTTCGTGGATTTGTCCTTGGTGAAGGAACAAGGAGAGGGAGTGAACAATTGCCTGTCCTTGCAGTTATCTCTGGGTCTCTGACACAAACGGGCAGGCTTTCATCTAAGGTACAGGAACAAACCTTATCTCTGGGTCTCTGACACAGACAGGCAGGGTCATCTAAGGTAGAGGAACAAAAGGCTTCTTGCTAGCTTTAGAGAACAAAGAGCTTCTTACTGGCTGTATTCTTAGAGATTGGGGAAACAGGCTTTGGGGGAGCATTTAGGGGCTGTGTACATTTCAGGGGGAAATACTTTGGGGTCTCACACTGTTTATACTTTAAATATCATCTGACTGTTCTTACTTCCACACTTCTCATACACTTAGGTAAAATGATATATCCCTCATTTGTGTATTACTATGTAATGGAGTTTTTTGGAATGGACTACACTATTTTTTCTAGAGTATTTTATAATCATTCCTTTAAAAGATGATGTAGTAGCTCTTGGAAGATGACATTCATTTATTGAGAATGGAGAAGATGTGAAATGATCTTTTGGTTGAACATGATTGTAGGCTTATAATTTTTCAAAACCTTCTTTATAAAGTGTACTTAAATGCTTTAAATTCCCTTTTAGCCCTCTACCTACAAGAGGTAGTGGATAGTAAAGGTTAATAGGGCAAAGGAGCATGTGGATTTGTTTAGAAATAGTTCTTCAGAGTGAATCCAGTCTGCATTGTTAGAATATCAACAGTTCAGTTCACCTGAATCAGCAGCAGCAGCTGAATTCACTAGCAAGCATGGTTCACAAATCAGTGATAGCAGTTCAATCCAGAAGAAACCAGGATGCTTGGCCAATCATTCCATGCCCACTGAATTGGCAAGAAGCTGCTGGAAGTTCATTGTTTTGTTTCTATCTTTGTAGTCAGGACAAACAATGTTCAGCGAAGAATGCAAGGTGAACCAATATCAGTGCTTTCAGTGAGGCCCAGCATCAGCAAAGCCCAATGAAGACCATCAAAGAGTTGCAAGGTGAACCAATACCACACAGCATTGTCTACTGTTTGTTGAGTTATATTTATAACATTTCCAAACATCAATCCTCTGCTCTAGCAAAATATCACACATCCTTTTCCAGGCAGCTTCTAGAAAATTACCACATGTCTGTTCTCAGCAAAACATCATCCTATGTGTATGCTTTAGCAAAAATCAAAACAAAACAAAACAACCTTTCGTGAGACAGTTTCTGGAAAAACATCATATAACACAATTGAGTCTCCAAAGAAACCAGAAATTTCCACTTCACATGACCTTCTCAGAGTCATAGAGGCTTGGAAGAATATGGAGTGTTTAGGGAGGAGCAGTTTTATCTGAGTAGGTTTGTTCCCTTTTCACAACAAGGGACCATGAAGGATATGACACAGATAATTACAGATGGATGCCTTCATGGGACAAATTAATTAAAGGATTCTCTTGACATTCTGCTCTGAAACTGGTTGTTTCACAATTGGGTTTCTTATTACTTGCTCTGGGAACACAATAATGAATTCAGAGTAGTTATTTGATAAACTTGAGAACAAAATATACTTTTAGGAGCAGGGGCATTCTACATGCTAAAAGAAATCTTTGAAAATGAATCACTGAACACAGACACTTAAAAATAGATGAACACTCTGCAGAGACATACATCAGTGGCTAAAATCATGTTATTGCTATTTCATGGAACCATTGTTCAATAACCTGCATTCATGTTGGGTAGCTCAAAAGTACCCATATTCAGAGAATCTGGTGACGTCTTTTGGCCTCCGGGGCACCTTCACACACACACACACACACACACACACACACACAAATACACGAACATAACTAAAGTAAAACAAATATATTTTTAAAAGATTAGAGAGACAATTTACTTGTTAAAGTACTTGCTGTATTAACATGGGTAGTTTAGCTGGGCTCGGATCTCTAGCATCCAAGTAAAATTAAATGCTGTAGCAAAATCAGTAATTCCAGAGCCCATCTGTGAGATGGGACAGAGGGTCAACGGAATGCCCAGAATGTTGTCTGACAGCTAACCCACTGTATGCAACTATAATAATCTGCTTGTGTAAAGACCATGTTTCATGAAATATAGATGTTGAGACTGACAACAGGATTGTTCTCAGAACTTCACAGGCATGCTGTGAGATTCTCTGCCTACACTAAAACTGAAAACACACATCATACAAAAACGCATATAAAATCCAGATTCATGTGCTGTAGACCTTTAGCTAACAAACTATAACTCTATTAACTGGATAAGCATCGTAGCTGATTCCAGTTAAGTTGCACTAGTGAAATTATTGCTTATGTAGTTTTAGTTGATATACTTTCTCTTAATCTAAGCATTTTATTTGCTGTCAATGGCTCTTCCTCTTCAAAATGAACTATTTTAAAGAGATGTTGACTGTCTATTCCCTTCTGACTATAAAATAACCTGCAGCTATCACCTATTCCTTAGGATTTCTCAATAAAGGGACACTTTGGACTGGTGGGTGTGCTTCTTGGTTATCCCATCTGAACCTGAAGAATCTAATTAAAGACCATCTTTCATGCTCTAAATGGAGCTAATTAATGATCCTTACTGAGATAAGAGTTTCATGGTGCTAAAAATCCCCACTGCTGCAGAGAATAAAGGTCACTTCAGAACAAGATTATGTGATGTACAGGCGAGCTTATTGTACCTTCATTAAGATTTATTTCAAATTCTCATCTTTAAATAGGGTGCCAATGTCTTCTAAATGAAAATGTATTCACATATATGCATATGTGTGTACATAAATGCTTATATGTATATGTGTTAGTAAACTAGACAAATAAGAACATGGATATAAACTTCAGCATTAGACATGTTTCATTAAAGAAAAAATACAAGAAAATGTTTCATTAATAGAGAAACATGAGACTGGAGAAATAGTTCAGCAGTTAAGAACACTTGCTGTTTATCCAGAGGACTAATGTTCAGTTACCAGCTCCCATAACTGCCTGTAACTCCAGCACTATGGGAGTTGATATATTCTTCTGGGGACACCAGACATACCTTTGGTACCAAGGTGTACAAAGATGCAAAATAAGCATACATATAAAATAAAATTAAATTTTAAAGGGAGGTCACACCCTAATTATCATTGAAATTATATTACATTTACATTACATTGTTGAATTAGATAACAAGTAAATACACATAGCTCAGAAGTAATTTTTCTTCCTTCTTTCCATTAGTTTTGTATGAGTATATGAGCACATGAAGCTAAACATTGATACTATGTACTCCTCAACCATTCTTCTCATTCCTTGAAGCAGGATCTCTCCCTGTATGTGGAGCTAACCCATGTGGCTAGTCTTTGTAGCCAGCCTCCCTGTAGATAGCTTCTCTGCCTTTTAAGTGCTAACCTTATAAGTGAACAACCAGGACCACCTGGAATTTATGTGGGTGCTGGGGGTCTGAATTCTAGTACTCAAATTTATGAAGCAAGTCCTTTTTCCACTGAGGCATGCCTCTAGCTTCTAAAGTAATCATTCTAGTGTGAGAAATTCCCAAGCATTTAGCACTATCCACAGTAGTTCACAGTTCTCATAGCCATTTAATGAGAACATATCACTCCAGAAGGAACCCCTGCTCCATTTATACAGACACTCCCCTGTGTTGCCCCATCTTAGTCAGAGCCATGGCAGTTACCAAACATCTTGCTTAGTGGTCTCTGATTCTGTTTCTTCATAACTCACATAAAAGGATCTTCAAATTTTATCATGCTGAATATGACTCCTTTGATTTCATTGCCTTTTAAACACAGCTGTCCTAGTAGGCATGTGTCCATTGATGAGATTTTAATTTGAATTTCACTTATAAATGGTGACATTGACTATCCTTTCATGTAATTGTTGGCTATTTGCATATTTGACCAGCCAGTATAGCTAATGGTTGAGCTCCAGGTTCAGTGAGATAAATTAAAAATAAAGCTACTCTATCACCTAGCAATATACCCAAAGAATGCCATGCTGCACCATAGAGATATTTGCATTCTCATCGTTATTGCTGTTTTATCCACTGTAGCAAATAATTAGAATCAGATAATCAATAGAATCAACAGCTGAATGGATAGTGAAAATATATGAAATGGAACACTAATCAATGCTCCAAGAAGTTAAATCACAAAAATTTGTGTGAACATGAATGGATTTATAATGAATAATATTAAGCAGGTCAATCCAATTTATATATGTGTGTGTCTGTGTGTGTGTATGTTTGTGTGTATTTATTATATATTATATACTATAAAATATGGGAAATTATAGATATAATATGTATATATTCAAATGTACATGTGAAGACAGCATAATGCAACACAGAGAACAAAAAAGACTTACTATTAGGGATGAAGAAGAACCGAATGCCAGCAATAGACAGGGTTATAAGTCAGGGAAAAAAGATAAAGCTTAGTGTTTTATAATTATAGCTCTTTAATGAACTCTTCATTTTATGGTGGTATATCACTGCATACAAATATACTGAATAGTGATATTAAAATAAAAATATAAGTGGAAAGTATAATAAAGTATAAATTTTGGAATGAAACGGCACAGCTCCAGAATGACTGTTCTATTTAAAAGTTCATTTAGATGTATGGGCTTTGGGTCTGCTTAATTTTGGTGCAAGATGAGGTGAGTGGGTGTTTGTGTGTTGGTTTTAGTGTTTCCTGCTTCATAATAATAAAGCTTTAATTACTATAAATACTACACATAGGTGAAACTAAAAGGGAAAGAGATGGAAAGCTACATGCAGAGCAGGCAAGGAGTGACTTTGATGCCAGGAGAAAAATAGAAGGGGCCTGAAGCTATAGCATCTGAAACAACACAAATATATGCACAGAGGAAGGGAGAAAAAATTTTTTATCATTTCCTTTTAACTCAATTAAATATTTTTGTTTATCCAAGAGACTGGCTTTACAGCAAAGCTGGCTTTGGACTTGCCAGGCCAGCCTCAAATTTGAAGTTTTCTTGTCTCAGCTCCCTGAGTATTGGAATCAAAACCCTATACCACTAGTAATAGCTATCAGTATTTTTTGCAATACTGAATACTGACTGTATAGCCATAAACTAGTCTTTCCTTAGCTTAGTAATTGTGTTGCTGTTTATGGTTTTCTTTTTATAAATGGTTCTTCTTTTTCTTCTTCTTCTTCTTCTTCTTCTTCTTCTTCTTCTTCTTCTTCTTCTGGTGATGATGATGATGATTTTATAATTTTATTTTATTTTGTGTGTGTGGCATGTGTATATGAAGGTGCTCTTGGATGCTAGAAAAAGGTGTCAAACTCTAAGAGTTGGATTTATAGGCATTTGTGAGCTGCCCTACATGAATGCTGGGAAATGAATGTTGATCCTTTGAAAGAGCAGGGTGTTCTGGGAACTGAACTCTAATTCTCTGAAAGAGCAGCAAGTGTTCCTTGCCACACCCACTCCAGTAAAAACTGCATGGCTGGGCAGTAGTGGTGCACACCTTTAACCCAGCACTTGGGAGGCAGAGGCAGGTGAATTTCTGAGTTGGCGGCCAGCCTGGTCTACAGAGTGAGTTTCAGGACAGCAAGGGCTACATAGAGAAACCCTATCTTGGAAAAACAACAAAACAAGAAAGAAACAAACAAACAAACAAACAGCATGGCAGGGCCAAAAGCTTGGCTGTAGTCCAGAGGCATAAAATATAAAATTTAATGGAAACTTGTTTCCTGGAAAGTTACTGGTGCCCCATAAACAGATGTATTTTAGATTCATCCTTGCTATAGTTGGTGAATGGTTCTGTGTGCTTTTATTCAGTATTGTTTTATTATAGGTACCTGAAAGGAATGACTTGACAAATACCTAAATTAGGTTGAATTTTGCTTCCTGGCCTTCATCAATGTCCTAGGCAGTTCTTGAGTTGACCTTGGGCTTGGAATTTTGTTAGAATGTTACTCATTCAGAAGAAAAGCCTTCATTGTTGATACTTAGTAGTCAGGTATCCCGCAATTGGCCAGATAGGAGCTAGAAATCTCAGGGCTAGTTCAAAATCATAAACTTAGAATTCTCATTAGACATGAATGGCAGCCTACATTACATAATAGTAGAAAGAAGGTGGGTTGTGGTTTTAAGAGGAACTGGAGTATTGTATCATTCATGAAAAGGTTAGCAGAACGGAATCTCTCTGGTGCATGTTTTTCAGTAGTCCCAGAGGAATAGCACAATTAGGTATTTACTAAGGGAGCCCTGGTGGTGGGTGGGTTTAACAAATAGACCAGAATTGCACCTGATCATATTAGCCCTTTCACCTGGCTCCAGTGAATAACTGATTTTAGATAGGGCTGATCTTATCTGTTGTAAATACTGACTGGTTACTGATAATTTTTATCTATTCATTTTCTCTGTTTTGTGTAAAGAGCCATTATGCATCTCAATGTACCTTGACTAATGTTTCACCTAGCTTTCTTGTTTTTCTTCTGTATTATAAGTCTGATGCTTGCTTTGAGAAATTACATTCAAATGAACACTACCTTGTGTTCATGTCTGTCATTTTTTCACCAACTCCTTGCCCACCTGCTTGCCTTGACCCTGATTCTCCTGAAGGTTGAGAGAACAACTGAGTCCAGTCTGTGGCAGTTCCTAAGCACTTAGTTATTATCTCTCTAGCCTAGTGATTAGTTTTGAGATTCAATAGGCCTTAATTCTGATGAAATTTACTTTCTCTAGGCTATGCTTTTCTCTTGTAGAACTAATATGCTTTTTCTTAACCTAAGGTGTTGTAGATTTTTCTTGAATACAGAAGCCTTTAGGAGACATTTCAAATTCCAACTGTAAAAGCTCAATATCATTGTAAAATTGATAATAGATTTTACATACATTTGACCATATGTTTTATTCCGTTTCTGGGATCCATTCTATTTAAATATTCTACCTGAAATTCTATTATGGAGTGTACTGGCTAGGTTTGTGTCAACTTGACACAGCTGGAGTTATCACAGAGAAAGGAGCTTCAGTTGGGGAAATGCCTCCATGAGATCCAGCTGTAGGGCATTTTCTCAATTAGTGATCAAGGAGAAAAGGCCCCTTGTGGGTGGAACCATCTCTGGGCTGCCAGTCTTGGGTTCTATAAGAGAGCAGGCTGAGCAAGCCAAGAGAAGCAAGCCAGTAAAGAACATCCCTCCCTGGCCTCTGCACCAGCTCCTGCTTCCTGACCTGTTTGAGTCCCAGTCCTGACTTCCTTGGTGATGAACAGCAGTATGGAAGTGTAAGTCAAATAAACCCTTTCCTCCCTAACTTGCTTCTTGGTCGTGATGTTTGTGCAGGAATAGAAACCCTGACTAAGATATGGAGCAAGATAGCTTTCTTTTTTCCTTTCTTTGTCTTTCCTTTAAAATTTTTTTTCTTTTACTTTCTTTTTGTTTATTTTTCTGAAATAGAATCTCATTTTGGATCTTGGCTGTCCTGGAACTCATTGTGCAGGCCAGGTTGGCTTTGAACTCACAGTGATCTGTCTGCAACTGTTTCCCAAGTGCTGGAAATAAATGTGCTTGCCTTTTATTGGCTTCTGTTATTATAAGAGTTTAATAATTTTTATACCAAAGATCAGGCTGTTTACATTTTTAAAATGTATTTCTCAACTTGAATAGCTTTTAATTATGTCTTTCATATTTAATTTAATTGAATTTCTTTCATATTAATTTCATATTTAATTATTTTGCTATATTACTACAACACTGAAGAGAAATATAAATAAAAAATACAAGGTTAACTTTTTGTCAACACTGGAATACATCATCTTTCTGTATTCAAATATATTATTGGCTATAACTTTTTATTTGTTTTCAAATGTTATTTATTAGCCTTGATAATCTTCATATTGTATTTTTAAAAGGTTTAGTCATGAGAAAATGTGGAATTATGTAAAACCCTTCTTTATATCTTTCAAGGCTAATCTGTAGATTGGGTTTGGTTATTGATAAAATGAATTATGCTAGTATTTAAGTATTTTTACCAAATTTCTTACTGAAGTAAGCTGTACATTATTATTCTCAGGAGTCATGAAAAGACTAATGTCAAAAGCACCAAAGAGTTAACAAATAAAACCAAGATGTTTCTAGTTTAGGAAAAGTATTTACAAATATGTGAGTGATTTATTTCATTTTTATTTATGTGAATGTGTGTGTGTGTGTGTGTGTGTGTGTGTGTATACTATGTTTGTATGTGTGCTCAATGAAGCAAAAATAAGATGTCTGATCCCCTGAGGTTAGAGTTAATGGTAGATGTGAACTGTTTAAAAGGGTTCAGGGAACTGAACATGAAGTCTTTCCAAGAGAAGTACATGCTCTTCACTGTTGATTTTTCTCTGAAGTCCCCAGAGTTTTTTCTTAAGCTGGTACATTGCACCATGCTGTATTTCTGAGATGTTTGATTAGGTTATCATCTGAAAACTAACACAACGGGGCATTTTGCTTCTATGTGGTCTCTTGGTGTCTGTTGTAGGAGCTCAGGGGAGAACAATAATGTCTTTGAAGTTCTATTCAACAGCATCACCATGCAGAATGTTAGCACTGAGAAATCGGAGGAGAATGTCACAAGTATCAGCCATAAAAACTCATAACGTAAACAGCAGGTGTTGATATGCATATGAACTGCACAGCTCATTATATGATACAGGAGGGGATGTATGAAAACTTCAGGGAAAGACCCAAAAATCAGCAAACTGTAGGTTCTAAATATTTGCAGAGGAAGGAACTGGCTTTAGATGAAGCAACATAGAGGAAAATAAAATATTTGATTTAAAGTTAACTTCAATGACTCTAGCCTTAAAGACTCAATATATTGCCTTAGGCCGTTCTAAAATACAACTGAGAAGGACTATGTGATTGATACCAGATTTGTATGAATGTTGTCAGAGTGATTTTCTCAGATGACAGATGACATATTTGTTGGCCCAGATTAGGAGCCCTGAAACTTTAGGTTGCCCTCAGAATTATGCAGGAAATTATTGACACTGGGTCCTCCTAGAGCATGTGAAGCATAGGTCTACAGAAGTGCCCAAGTATGTACAATTCTTATAGTGCTCCAGACTCTGATTTCTGGTCCTACAGTCAGTAGCATTGCTAAGCACTGACCAAGCCTGGGTCCTTTCAGTTATAATATTTGCTCAAAAGGTAAGATATCCAGAAACCTATACCCTGGATTCTGCTCTAGGTCTCTCTTTACATAGAAAAAGTGACTAATTCATGCCACGTTTCATTTTTTTATGCACAAGACATAGGTATGACTCAGTGACCTTTAATAGCCATCAGATTATTTTCCCTTGATTTCCTAAATCCAAATTATTCCTGTAGCTCCTTTTACCACTGGATACATGCCTACTTAGGTATTTATTCATCTGTAACAGACTCAGTTCTAAGACCTCTGTTTTGGTCCTTACTTTGAAATATACAGATAATATCCCTGATTTGGAGAAACTCTGTCCTATAGGATGCAACTAAAATCTCACAATGTATTAGAAGAGCATCTTTAGCCTCAGTAGGAGAGGATGCACCTAGACCTGCAGAGACTTGATGTGCCAGGGTAGGGTGATATCTGGAAGGGGGAAGTGACACATCCTCTCAGGGGAGAAGGGAGGGGGTTAGAGGAAGAAATTATGTGAAAGGGAACAAGGAACAACAATCAGAATGTAAAATGAATAAATAAATAAATAGATGGGAAAAAACACAAATGCAAGGGGAAAAAAAGTAAAAGCAACTGAGCCTTTTACTGGGGGATAGAAATGGAACATTAACATTTGAGTATTGAGAAAGATTTATTTTTATGATTTTAACATAAAATCATGTCAGCAAATATGCTTATGTGCATATGTGAGTGAAGAGGAAATCAAATCCCCTGGAGCTGCAGATATAGATAGTTAAGAGCAACCATATATGAACTTGGTTTCTCTGTAAATTCAGTCCATATTCTTAACCCCTCATCCATGTCTGGTTATTCTGACAACCAGTATTAAGTAGTAAAAAATTAGTGAAGGAAAATGATGAGTGAAAGAGAGGATGTCAAAGAATCACAAACAGAAGCTGTATAATGACATTTTTAGCTTTTGAGTTGCTGGATGTCAGGGGCCTGTTAATATATTCCAAATGATTTACCTGCCAGTCACAAGACTTGTAGGTCAGACACAGAGGTAGGCAACGCATGGCCATTAAATGGGGCTAAAGATAGCTTGAAATAATTTTTTTGTTTCTGGAGTTATCACTCTGCAGTTCTCCACAATTATAGAAGTTCTAACCAGTCAATTAACTTTGCAGAATCTTTACCATAGACTTACTGTTTCTGAAAACTTCATTCTGCAGATTTAATCTTACCTTCCTTTCATTCTTTGCAGGGTCCTAAAAATATCATTCTTCCAGAGGTTCAGTTACTTACATCTGAGAAATAAGATCATGGGAATCCTGGACTCTTGTTGGATGTTCTTGCCTTCTTATATCTGGTATGTCCTCTTAGGATACAGGAAGACTGAGTAACTGTGCCAGATGGCTTCTAATGATTGGGTCTTTTGAGATGTATCCAAGATGGCTTTGTTGTGACGGTTTTCTTATTACTCTGACTTTTTCAGGGGAGGGAGACAGCTGGCCAAGCATTGCCTTCTTGCTCTGTTCTGTTGAAACCCACTAATTACTGCTTCCTTAGTGTGGAAGACTATTCTTGGTTCTGTATGTGGCCATGATGGAATCTTCCACTTATAGAGCTCCTAAATAATCAGATGATTGTTTTTCAGTGCTAAGTTTACCAAGGCTCTCCTTTCTGGGTAAACACATTTGTATATAAAATAAATCAGTCTGAAGCCACTTCCATTAGAGATCTGTGTTGAGAGATCTAAAATGCAGAAGGTTGCTGTCAATCTGTAAGCAAATAATTCATCTTAAATAGGAACTTCAGTGCATGCTAACCACTCTATATAGTACTTATTTGTAAGTAGTTAACATCTCGAACAGAACATTTTGTGCATGGAGTTCAGAGCCCAAGCCAGATTTGTTCAACATAATTTTCTTTCCATAAAAATAGAAACAAAAGTTGTGCATTTCTTAAAGCTTTGAACAGTTTCATGAAAAGCAGTATACTTTAATTTCTCTCTTGTCTTAAAAAAAAAAAAAACAGGTTCATGTATCTGATTGAAAAACAATGATAATTTCAAATTGATTTTGTGGCTGGCATTGGTTAAAAAAATTGAAGACAAACAAGGAAAGAAAAGTAGAAGAGAAGAGAGAGAAAGAATAGAACAGAAAAGAAGGAAGGAGAGAGAAACAAAACAAATTATATAGAGGTTACCTGGTTCTGGTTCTCCTCCTAATATAATTTTATTTTGATGTATTAAAAGAAAGATGAGTGACTAAAATAGCTCAAAGATAGTTAATGTTATCATTGTGTTTGCCAATAACAACTTCAGTGTGAGTGATGATCCAATTGAAGATCAGTTTTCTGTTCATGTTACAGTTCTAACTGAAAAAGGGAGCAGAACTCATTGCAGTTGTTTTAAAGAAACATTATAGGAGACATGAGGTCCTTGTAACCACAAATCAGCACTGGGGAATGCAGGAATGTTAAACATGGAGAGTTCTCTCTTCAGAGGGAGGGAAGACTGGAAGCAGAGGTGAATAATAGCCTGGTAACCTCTGTGTTATCTGTATGCCCAGGTCTCACTGGCTCCCCAAGACTTTTATTTTTAATCTCAGTAAATCTTTAAAGCTATCCTTCCTGAGACCCTTACCATAAGCATACTTTAACTTGAGCTTATTTTCCAAATCATTCTCTAGAAATTATCTTTACATAAGATGATATTTGTGCGTCACAAGAGTTTCAATATAACTCAGCTGGATAACTTTATGTTAACTTGACACAAGTTAAAGTTATCTGAAAGGAGCGAATCTCAATTGAAAAAAAAATGCCTCTATAAAACCTGGCAATATGACATTTTCTGAATTAGTAATTGATAGGAGAGGGCCAAGTCTATTGTGGGTGGTGTCATTCCTGGGATGGTAGCCATATGAGTTCTAAAATAAAGGAGGCTAAGCAAGTCATGAGGATCAAGCCAGTAAGCAACACCTCCCCCACCCCCAGTGGTCTTGCATTAGCTTCTGCCTCAAGGTTTCAGCCCCATTTGAGTTCCTTTCCTTACTTCCTCTAATGATGTGGAAATATGATCCAAATAAATCCTTTCTTCCCTAACGTTTACTTTTCATCATGGTGTTTTCTTGAAGCAACAAAAACCCCATCTAAGATAGTAATCATGTCTTAAGTTTTGTTCTATTCCTGTGATTGAGTTATTATCATTAGGAACGCCCCCCCGACCCCCACAAATCGTGCTGTACTTAACTGTAGTGGGGCGGTTCTGATGCTTTGATCAGGAGTCTGTATGTGAACACTGAAGGTCATATTCACCAATTGGTTCTTGACTGATCACTAAAGATGCCAGTGGCCAATGGATAGGCAGAAGAGGAGGGACCTCCAGGTTCCTACAGGCAGGGTAGAAGACAGAACAAAAAGGGAATTTGCTATGCTTTGGAGGGAAAGAGAGAGAGAGTCACTAGCCATGTGAGCTCTCCAGTGGTGTGCTCATTTTCCAATTCCCCAGTTGGGAGATTAGAAACACAACTAAGATGGGGGCAGATGTAGGATGTTAAGCCAGGAGAAGGTATCTCAGCAGCTAAGCTACGGGCAGCTTTAGAATGCTGAGCAAGGAATCAAGGAAAAGGCATGATAGCTGTGGGGGGCTTAGAAGAGCCTAACCACTGAGCCATAAGGCAGGTTAAAAATAAGATAATGTGTGTGTGTGTGTGTGTGTGTGTGTGTGTGTGTCTTTTTTTTAATTAGATATTTTCTTTATTTACATTTCAAATGCTATCCCGAAAGTACCCTATACCCTCTCCCTGCCCTACTCCCCTACCCAACCACTCCCACTTCTTGGCCCTGACGTTCCCCTGTACTGGGGCATATAAAGTTTGCAAGACCAAAGGGCCTCTCTTTCCAATGATGGCCGGCCGACTAGGCCATCTTCTGCTACATATGCAGCTATAGACACAAGCTCTGGGGGTACTGGTTAGTTCATATTGTTGTTCCACCTATAGGGTTGCAGACCCCTTCAGCTCCTTGGGTGCTTTCTCTAGCTTCTCCATTGGGGGTCCTGTGTTCCATCGTAGACTGTGGACTGTGAGCATCCACTTCTGTATTTGCCAGGCACTGGCATAGCCTCCCTCGAGATAGCTATATCAGGGTCCTTTCAGCAAAATCTTGCTGGCATATGCAATAGTGTCTGTGTTACAGAAGATCCAGTGTGTGTCTTTCATTGTCAGAGCCAAGGGAACCAGGGCATCTGCTGGTAGTACAGTCTACCTGAAGCTTAAAGCTGGGTATTAGAAACTACATGATACACTTATCTATGCCTACAAGTGTTCATTGTCTGACTCTAGAAATTTGAACCAACACCTAGTACTGAATTTTATTGAACCAAACTTCCTTCTTCTCTCATGCAGATTAATACATAATCTTTCTGCATTGGTGTTTGCAGAGACCCCACAAAAGAGACAAAACCTTATGGGATTGAAATTCATTACTTAAGATCATAAAGGATTTAATCAGAATTCACCTTGAATTCTCCTATTTACAATTACTTCAGTCCAAGTTGTCTGACCCTTTTCTGTGAAGTTCTCAGTCTTGGGCTTAGTGGAAATGATATAAATCTGAACTGGACAACCTTGCTGATAAATAGTTGCAAGAAGATCTTCAGATTTGGGGATGAAGGGACACACTTAGATAGAGTATTCTTTCAAAGATTTATTAGATGGTTTACTATTGCTTATGAGAGGTAGACACAGTCTGTCAGATCTCTGAGCAGAGCTCAGACCTGCTATTGAAGAATTGCATCCCTTATACATTTCAGGAGCAAGTGGGTCTATGGTCTGTGAAGATAGGCAGTCCACACTACAGCTTGAAGTCTGGCTTTCTTGTATTGCTGCCTGGTGGCAGGCATGTAGAAAGTTTATTAATCTTGGAGCAATATTCTCAACTATATCAGTTTGGAGGGCAAGAATTCAGATAAACAATTCCTTTTAGTTTTTGAAGCCAAGTTGCTTTCATTTGGGAAACTATCGTTGTTCATCCCAATTTGAGCAGCTTTATAAACTGTTAGCTAACCATTGTAAATAAGAACAAGAAGGTCAAGGATGTGTCACACATTGAGGGCAATGTTCATCAGGGCTATTACACATTCCTGCTTTAGCCAGGAAAGAGTCTAGGTGGAGTTGCCAAGCAGAGAAAGTTTCCTGGGTCATTTTTATGACTTTCATTGAGTCTATGGTGAGTTGCCAGTTGTGTGCAGATGTGCATCAACAATTGTGCTTCCCTGTGTTGTCACTCTAACAAAGAATTCTCAGTGGCTGCATTAAAATGAGTACATGTCTTGTGACACACTGCTAGATCCCATGATATCTTTCTTACATAGGATAGTGCGGGTTGGGGGTGAAATGAGGAAAGGGGATAAAATTTGAAATGTAAATAAAAATATCTAATAAAAATGAAAAAGATAATAAATAAATAAGAAAGTCCTTATTTGTAGGGCTCCAAACAGATGTTCCATCCTTTGCTACCCATTTATAAAGTTTTAAAAACTTTAAATATATTGTCTAATTTATGCTTGTTTGGTCTTCATTTTTTAGAATCAAATACCCAAGGGCACGTAACACCCTCAATACATGTTTGGGACATGAATGAATACATCTAGGCTGTTCTGTGCTGTTCCAGCCACTATTCTTTGTTAGAATGAAGGGGGAAAAAATCAATACTAGGGCTTCCTAACTAACTGAGCTAAGAAACCAATGTTCAAAGATACTTCAATGAACCTCCCATGATAATTAAAATATTCTGTCATTGGCATTATACACTGACAACAAAGCTGTTTTTGTCTTGCTAGGCACATCTCTGCTTAAAGTTCTAACCATAGAAATGTAGAACAAAACAATTGCCATCATCAAACACTGTTTGGGATTCTGACCTGACATCCTGATACAGATCTTCTAGATTTGAGTGTAACTGCCCTCCCATGATTTCTTTCTTTTTGTTTGTTTGTTTGGTTTTTGAGACAGGGTTTCTCTGTATAGTCCTGGCTGTACTGGGATTCACTTTGTAGACCAGGCTGGCCTCGAACTCAGAAATCTGCCTGCCTCTGCCTCCCAAGTGCTGGGATCAAAGGCGTGCGCCACCACACCCGGCTCTCCATGATTTCTTCTTGTCGGAACCTTGTTACAAGACAGGCATGAGAAATGATAAGGTTGAATGAGCTAAAATTCCAGGAATCCAGAACTGAGAATGGCAGGAGTGGAGCCATTCTGTCTCCCACAATCTGCTTTGGAACATAAAACCAAGACACCCCACTGAGGACGATGGCAATCACTACTGTATCATAAAAACCTTGAGTTCTATATGCTAATGAGGTATCTAGATATATCCTGGGCATTCAGCTTGCTTTCGTGTGCACTCCTTCCTGCAAAGGCTATTTAATCCCTGGTTCACCCTGAGTAAGGTGTCTTATTCACATCTGCCATCAAATAAAGAATTATGAACAAGCAAGGATCACCTCTTCATCAAAGATCGTCACCAAGAGGCTTCTTTCCTCCAGGCTTCCTGGACTCTTGACACTCTGGAGCAGGCTGAGTTCCACCCCTTTCCAGGGCTCTGAGTTCCCCTTCCTGTCTGGCAAATGGATATCCTAAAGGAAGCATGGACCTGGGACCCCTGTTCCTGATTTGCAGGGATAGGCTAGCAATGTTTGGGTACACAGGAGACTGGGAGTGACAACATTCGTTTCAGACCTCACTGTTGAGGGGAAAAGACTGTAGATCACCCATTACTGATTTTGTCCTGCCTTCTTCCTGTAGCAGGTGAGGATAAGCTTTGGGCACCCCAGCAGAGAAGCAGTGCACAGGACAGAAATTTCTTAGTAAAGTATGACTGTATTTCAGATTCTGTTTTTGGTTTTGTTTTGAGCCTGGGTCTCACTATGTAGTCCGTGCTGGCCTTGTTAGACCAGGCTCACAGATTCTCTACCTACCTTTCCCACAAAAGAACTAGGATTAAAGGTGTACACCACCATACCCAGCTGCTTTTTAATTTAACATCACCTACCACCTTATCTCTGTACATGTGGGAATGATAATTATTACTCTTAGGTGTCTTGAAATAATTGAATATTGCTGTTTCAAAATGATCGCATTAAACCATGGCTTGTCCCAAGCCTCACAAACAAGGACTATGCTTAAAAATATTGTCAAGAGAGAAGAAGAGTTTGACCTGGCATGGTGGGATCTCTGTTTCTTTTAGCATAAATATTACTGGAACTGCCTCTGTGCACTCTGACAGTACCAGCTTCTCAAATGGGTAGTCAGTACCATGCACATCAAGCCAATTTTCACTTAATGGTAGAAGAAAATAACAGGATATCCATGTGTCTGAGTACTGATGCAAGAAAGCTTCATCTTCTCTAGGAAAATGATACGCACATATTTTGAATTCTTAATCCTTCTCAGCTACAATGTGAATTCTTAAAAGAGATAGCAAGTAAGATGCTTACATCAGCACTATGCACACAGCAATACCACACACCTCTTACTGAAGCCAGCCTGCAGATTCAAGTACCTTTCAGTGCTTTTAGCTGATATTCAGTAAGTAACATTGTGTCCAGTCTCATTCTTGTGCTTATTCTAGGAAAAACAAACCAAGACTAGAATTTCTGGACAGAATTCAATGAATATTTTCAGGGATTTTAAAATATGTTTCCACATTTCCTTCCAAGAGAAATAATGTAATACCACCAAAAAGAGATGAAAAGTTTATGTTCACACATTTGCTGCATTGATCTCTGAGGTGTGTTGCCAAAATGCTAGCTAGTAAGTCTCATAAAACTACACAGTAGGCACATATGTGAAGCAATATCTCAGATGAAAGTCACCCTCTACTCTCTTGGACATCAGAGTACTAGCTAATAATTTTCTGCAAAGGATGCTCAGCTTATTATATTGCCTGTGTATATTTTAATACATAAATAAAGGGCACATTTGATACTCATCCTTAAATAACATTTGTTTGTGAGGGAATGAGAGCTCGATAGAGTAAAAGAGCAAGCATGAGTGCATGTGTGCCAGGGCACATGTGTGGGTTGTGAAACCTACTCTCATTCCACTGCATGCAACCCAGGAGTGTGTACAGAAAAGAAATTAGATTGTTTATCATCCTCTCTGTACAATATGCCTAACATATTTCCTTGGTCCAGTGGTACATATTCAGGTGGATTGCAGTGCTTTATTATTAAAATAATTTAATATATACACACTCCTATTTCAGGCAGAGATTCATATTACAAGGTCTGCATAATATCACACTGAATCTCAATGAATCCAATACTATCACAGGATAATATTATATAAAACTGTCAATTATTTTTCATACCCGATTAGTTACTAAATAGATTGTTTTTGCTTCATTTCTACAATATCTGTGGAGGATAAATGGAATTCTAATCATTGTTTTTATAGAGTAATGTATTTTGTGCATGTTATGGATAAGGAACGAGAAATACCACAGCACGCATCTGAAGGTCAGAGGGAAACCGTATTTCCCCTACATGCTCATATGGAGTGTCCTTAATGGGTGTAGCCTTGTTGGAGAAACTGTATCATTGGGGGTGGGCCTTTGTGGTCTCAGAAGTCCAAACCATGCTAGTGGTACTCTCTCTTCCTGCTGCTAGTAGATCCAGTTGTGGAACTTTCAAGCCCCTTTTCCATCACCATGTCTAACTGTGTGCCACCATGCTTCAGAACATGACCATAAGGAACTAAACCTTTGAACTGAAAGCCATATACAATGAAATATTTTCCTTTATAAGAGTTGCTATGGGCATGGTGTCTCTTCCAAGATATAAAACCCTAGGAAACCTGTACTGTGTGGGTCCAGGATTGTCAGGCTTGGCAGTAGATAAATTTACCCACTGAGCCATCCCCATGGCCTAGATCTCACATTCTATTCCTAACTCCTTTCTTTTTCACCTAAGGCTGTGTGTCATTTTAACCCCACGTTGCCTGTTCTAAAATGGAGAGATAGACTGAACCCAGCTGATGGGGCTTGTTGTGGGTTAATGTAAGATTCCAGACAAGCATCTAGCTGGTACCCTCATCTCTGCCCCATACCAGTCATATTATTTTGCTATTTTATATCCACTCTTTTGTGTTTCTTTGGATCTTTGGTTCATATTTTCTTTGGGATCATTTTTCTTTGCTTATTGACTTGTAATAGGTAAATCCCTATATTATGTTTCCCTTGTTATGGAAGCATTAGAGCCTTTTCTAATCTGTCACTTGATTTAAATTTGATAGATTTCCTACATGGGAGCTTTTAATGTTCATATAGTTAAATGCATTATTTTCTCTTATGGTTTCTGAATTTTAACTAACAGAGTTTTAATACATTTCTCAATGCACACATACAAAACATTTTGTCTTAATAATGTTATCTGCGTCTTGGGTTACAATACTAATGTTGATTTATCTAAATAGGTAATCATATACTGGATAATCCAACTCCTACTAAATTTAAAAGCCATGCTATCATGTTAAAATTTAACATTTAGGCCTTGGGGACTTGGCTGAGTTGTTACAAGCATGAATTATTCTTATAGAAGACCTGAGTTCCCAACACCCACTTCAGCTGGTTCAAAATCACTTTCAGTTTCAGGGAATCTGACCCCCTCTTCTAGTCTCAAAGTGATGCTGTAAACTCACAGAAACATATAGTACACATAAAGAAAAATGAGACTTTTTCACTCAGGTTTTAGGAAAACTATCTCTAATTCAAGCCAAAATGAGAAAGAAAAGAACTCATACCAAAATAGTCATCATTGGACATATAGATTTGGGCAAGTCCACCATGACTAGCCATCCGATCTACAAATATTGTAGAACTGATAAATGGACCATTAAGAAGCTTGAAATGGAGGGTGCTAAGATGGGAAAAGTCTCCTTCAAATGTGGCTGAGTCGTAGACAAACTAAAAGCTGAGCATGAATGTAGTATCACTATTAACATGTCCTATAACTAGGGAATACCATATGACTATCATTGATAAATCTAGACACAAAGAACTTATTACAAGGCATGACAATAGGTACATCTCAGACTGACTATACTGTTCTGTTGATTGCTGCCTGTGTTGGTGAATTTAAAGCTGGTATTTTCAAGAATGGGCAGACCCATGAGCATTCCAGAACTCTAACAGGCTGGTTGTAACACAACAAATTGTAGGTGTCTACAGAACATTTTCAGAGAGCCACCCTTACATCTGTAGATGCACAAATAAACTGTTAGGAAGTTAGCATATACATTAAGAAAATTAGCTACAACCCTGACACAGTAACAATTGTTCCTCTTCCTGGCTGGTATTGTGACATGCTGAAGCCAAGTGCTAATATGTATTGGTTAAAGAGATGGAAACTCATCTGGAAAGATGATGATGTGGTTAGAACCAGACTGCTGGGAGCCATAGGATTGTATCCTACAATTGGCTTGTCAAACAGGGAAATATTTCTACTGCACCTCCAGCATTTCTAAAAAATTGATGGTATTGGTACTATTCTCGTATGCTGAATGTATACTGGCATTCTCAAACCTGGTATGGTTGTTTCCTTTGCACTAGTCAGTGCCACAACAGAGGCAAAATCTGTTGAAATGTACCATGAAGCTTCCAGTAACTTTCTTTCTGGAGACAACATGGGCTTCAATGTAAAGAATGTATCTTTCAAGATGCTAGACATGGCAGCATAGCTAAAGGCAGCAAAAATGGCCCAGCAAGGTAAGGAGACATTTCTACTGCTCAGTAGATTATCCTGATTCATCCAGATCAAAACAGTGTTGACTCTGCCATTGTATTGGATTATCACATGGCTCATGTAGCATGCAAGTTTGTTGAGCTTAGAAAAAAAAGATTGATCACTGTTCTGATAGGATGGTAAAAGATGGCCCTAAATTGTTGAAATTTGGTGATGCAACATTGTTGATGTGATTTCAGCCAAACCCATGTATATTGAGAACATCACTTTCTTTCCTCCACTGGGTTATTTTTCTCTTTCTGATATGAGGCAAACACAGGCTGTGGGTGTCTTCAAACCTGTGGACAAGAAAGATGCTGGAGCCTACAGGCTCACCAAGTTTGCCTAGAAAGCTCAAAAGGCTGAATTAACATTATCCTGAACACCTGCTACCACATTCTCACTCAGTGATGGAAAAATATCTCAGATCCTCTTGTTGACATTGGTCATTGACATTTAATACTAAATGACTGGTTAATGATAACAATTTATGATAAAGCCTTCAGAAGGTCAGAAGAAAGGTTTTATGGACCTAATTTTTCTTTGAATGTGGCAGTTTTTAAGTTGCTATTTTTCAAAAAAACAGAATTTTTTTTAATGGAAACAACTTGGCCAAATATTCATCATGGAATTTTGAGTCCCATTAAAATAGTTTAATGAGAAAAATAGTAGAAATCCTTAAAACCTTGTGAAGATGTCTTTAGATCTATGTTTAAGTTGAAATATTAATGCCTCTGTCAACAAATGTTAGTTACTGCTAAACTATAATAGTATTTGCTATTTAATAGACTAAAGGGTCTTTAATTTTAAAATTAAAGTTTACTGAGTTTTTTATACAAATTCTTACAGATTCTTCAAGACACTGTTCACTTGATGGCTAATCATTATGTTTATTTTACTCTTCAAATGCATATTTTTAACAATGATTTTATTGATTCTTTTCTGTTCTTTCCTTTTAAATTTATTTTTTCCACATTATATTCCATTCTCCACCACACCCCCAGCCATACTCCAATTGCTCCATATCCCGCACCTCCACCTCACCCCACCCAGTCTCCTCATGTATGTCCCCAATCCCCAACCCACATGACCTCTAAACTCCCTAGGGCCTCCAGTCTCTTGAGGGTTACTTGCAACATCTCTGAATGAACACAGACCCGGAAGTCCTCTACTGTATTTTTGTTGGGGACCACCTATCAGCTGGTGTATGCTGTCTGTTTGATGGTCCAGTGATTGAGAGATCTCAGGGTCCCAGATTGAGACTGCTGATCCTCCTACAGGATCGCCATTCTCCTCAGCTTCTATCAGCTTTCCCTAATTCAACAACAGGGGTCAGCTACTTCTGTCCATTGGTTGGATGCAAACATCTGCATCTGACTCTTTCAGCTGCTTGCTGTGTTTTTAGAAGTCAGTCATGATTGATCCCTTTTTGTGAGTGTTCCATAGCTTCAGTAGTAGTGTCAGGCCTTGGGACCTCCCCTTGAGCTGAATCTCATATTGGGACTGTGTTTGGACCTTCTTTTCCTCAAGCTTCTCTCTATTTTCATCCCTGTAGTTCTTTTATACAGGAACAATTATAGTTCAGAGGTGTGACTGTGGCATGGCAACCCTATCCCTCACTTGATGTCCGGTCTTCCTGCTGGAGGGGGGCTCTATAAGTTCCCTCTCCCTAATGTTGGGTGTTTCATCTAAGGGTGTTTCATCCCTTTGAATCATGGGAGTCTCTGACATCCCACGTCTCTGGTACATTCTGGAGGGTTGCCCCAACCTCCTATTTCCTGAGGTTGCCTGTTTCCGTTCTTTCTTCTGGCCTACAGGACTTCAGTCCCTTTCCCTCACTCATTACCAGATCAGGTTCCCCTCTCTCCCTCCAACCCCCCCCCTTTTCCAGTGTCCCTACCAGGTCCCTTCCTCCCTTCCTACTTGTGATTGCTTTCTTCTCTCTCTCAAGTGTGGGACTGAGGCATCCTCCTTGGGTACTTTAGCTTGTTGAGCTTTTTGAGTACTGTAGACTATATCTTGGGTAATCCGTACAGGTTGTGTTTTTTGTTGTTGTTGTTTGCTTGGTGTTTTTTGTTGTTGTTGTTGTTGTTATTTTGTTTTGTTTTGTTTTTTTGGCTAATATCCACTTAGAGTATATAACATGCATATCTTTTTCTTTCCAACTTTTATTAGATATTTTCTTCATTTACATTTCAAGTGTTATCCAGAAAGTTCCCTATACCCTCCCCCCTCCCGTCCCTGCTCCCCTACCCATCTGCTCCCACTTCTTGGCCCTGGCGTTCCCCTGTATTGGGGCATATAAAGTCTGAACATGCATGTCTTTTGAGTCTGAGTTACCTCACTCAGGATGATAATTTCTAGTTCCATCCATTTGCCTGCAAAACTCAGGATGTCCTCATTCTTAATAGATGAGTAGTATTCCATTGTGTAAATGAACCACATTTTCTTTTTTCTTTTTTCTTTTTTCTTTTTTTCTTTTGTTTTTGTTTTTTGTTTTGTTTTGAGACAGGGTTTCTCTGTGTAGCCCTGGCTGTCCTGGAACTCACTTTGTAGACCAGGCTAGCCTCGAACTCAGAAATCCACCTGCCTCTGCTTCCTGAGTGCTGGGATTAAAGGCATATGCCACCACCACCCGGTGTGAACCACATTTTCTATATCCATTCTTCTGTAGTGGAACACACCTGGGAATCTTTCTTCTCCTCTATTATAATTATCCTTTCATTTAGATTTTTCATTGTGTCCTGAATTTCCCTGGTGATTTGGGTTAGTTTTTTTTTTTTTTTTTTAATGTTTTGATTTTTCTTTGACAGTTGTGTCAGTCTCTTCTACAGTATCTTCTACACCTGAGATTCTCTCTTCTACCTCTTGTACTCTGTTGGTAATACTTACATCTGTTGGTAATACCTGATCTCTTTCCTAGGTTTTCCATTTCCAGGTTTGCCTCCATTTTTGTTGTTGTTTGTTTTTGTTTTTATTTTTCTGTTTGTTTTGTTTTTATTGTTTCTACTTCTACTTTTAGGTCTTGGATTGTTTTATTCAATTCCTTCACCTGTTTACCTGTGTTTTTCTGTATTTTGTTCATTGAGTTATTGATTTCCTACTTAAATAACTCTATTATCTTCATGAGATAGGATTTTAGGACAGATTCCTGATTTTCAGGTGTGATGTGTATTCAGGGCTTGCTCTGGTGGAAGAAATGGGTTCTGATGATTCCTATGTATTTTGGATTCTGTTTATGGTCTTGTGCTTGCCTTTCACCATCTGGATATCTGTGGTGTTTGTTCATCTGGGTGACTGTATGAAGTTGGCCTCTTTTGTCACTGGGTTGCTTCAGGTCACCTGGTAGGCCTCCTGCCCTGACTATATCAGACTACCTGTGGGGCCTTCCAACTGGGGGCTTTTCACAGGGGCAGAGAAGCAGCTGATCTGTTGCTTTGGCTGCAGTAGATCTCCTGGAGGCCTTCAGAATATTGGATCTTCAGTAGAGTAGTCAAGCTGTTGTCCAACTGTGCTGAGTGCAGCTGATCTTCAACTTCTCTCAGAACAGCTGATATTCACCTCTGAGTTCAGAGGGTCCTCAACTACTCAACTGTTCTGAATGCAGTGGGTTCAACTCCTCTGAGTGCAGTGGGTCCTCTAGGATGTATCAGGATATGGAGTATTCAAGGGAGCAGACCAACTAGGAGTCTACCCCAGCAGCAAGGTCCAGGCAGAAGGTGTGGAAGAGAGAGAAGGAAGGAGAGTGGTAATCAGGAGGGTGGGGTTTTGGTGGGTGATGGGTCCTGAGTCCTCCAGGCTCCTAGCAGCAGATCTTAGACTGGGGAGGGGGGGGGCAACAAGGACCAGTTGGAAGGAATAGAAGCAATGGAAGGAAGTTTTATTGATTCTTTGGGAATTTCACATCATGCACCCTCTTCTCACTCATTTCCTGATCCTTCCATGTCTGTTCCACACCCTTGTGGCCTCCCCCACAAAATAAAATTAAAAATAAATAGGATTTTAAAGCCAAATTTCTGCTATTCATTCCCCTCTTACATGCCCCCTTCAAGCCATTAGTTGTAGAGTGCTAACTTCAGCATCCTGATCACACTATTTTAGCTTTCCTTTTGATAGGTTCTTGTTTATGCTGCCACTTTCAGAAGTGTGGGGGATTTGGGGGGAGGAGTACATGTTGTCACAGAAGCCTACTATGTCCTTCTTTCTCAACTGTACACCTGTAGTCATTGGTATCATTGCAAAGGTATCATCCTTGCTCCTTACAATCAGCAGGAACATAGCTCATGTGTTCCTATAATATTTCTGGTGACAGCCCATGGCACAAATACCACCCTTAGCTGTAGAAGGCCTACAGACCCAGAGAAGACCCTCAGAGGCCACCCAGACCACAGGTATCACCATGGCCTCAGGTGGCAGCATAGGCTACTCAGATCAATATGGTCCCCTGTAGTAGCATGGCCCATGAAACTCAACAGGCCTTCAGGCTGCAGTAGAGAGCATGAACACCAGCATGGCCATTGGTAGTAACAAGAGCCAAGATCATCAATAAAGACTCAGGCTTCAGTAGGCTCTTGGCTCCAGTCATGGCCCTTGGTGGCAGCATGGCTCTCTATATATATCCACAAATTACTTTTATCATTTATCTCCTATAATAAAGGAAATAACAATGGCCTCAAGATTGTTACAGGTAGACAGAATTAGTTAACAGTGAATTCATAATTTTCTTTGTGTGTTCTGAAAACACTTATCAGAATAAATTATTTGCTGACTATGGTGAAGATTCTTGTCACCTCTCATCTATGACTTTTATGGGCAACATATACCTTTGCCTTTACCACTTCCACAATGGTTTTCAGGTTTCTCAAGTTTGCACTACTTGTGACATTTCAGTGATTCTTTTATTATTTTGGGGAAATTTAACTCTTTGTCTAATATGAAAGAAATTTATACCTGAAGGGTGGCATGGACTACTAGATTTTTATCATTTATTTTTTAAAACATCCATTTTCAGTTCTTTATAAAGAATTTTATTAGATCTCTCTGTGTGTGCATGTGTATGTGTTTATGTGTGTGTATGTGAGTGTGTGTGTGTGTGTGTGTGTGTGTGTGTGTGTTTATTCTTTTAGAAGTTGGAGAACCAATTTCAGGAGTCATTTCACTCCTTCCATTATGTAGGACCCAGGGGTTGAACTCAGATCATTGAGTTTGGCAGCAAGTATCTTTCCTCTCTGAGCAGCTTACCAGTACCTCACTTTCCTTGTATAGTTTCTATTTTGTGGTTAAAGTGTCAGCATCCTGCATATTATTACATGTTGTTTTCTAATGTTTCTCAAAGAATAGTAACTTGTGAAATTTCAATGATAATACTTTGCAGTTCAACCAGGTGACCTGCATCTATAGTAAAAGCAAACAGCTGATATAGCTGTTGGTGCCTGTGTCTCACTATTCCCCTTAGATCAGGATTTGCATCTCAGAGTTTAGAAAATTATATAGATTCTAATATATGGAATGCTGTGTTTTCTCTCAGTAGCAAGCTTATAATTTTTAATGTTCCTCTCTCATTCTTGAGTTTTAAAAGCATACAATGTATCGTTAGTAAAATGGGATTGCTTCTTTCTATTTCAGTGTTGGTAGCAATTATCTCATTTTCCCTTTCTATTGCAGCTTTTAGAACATTGGAAATTGGACAAGTTATGGTAGACCACTTTGCAAGGTTATAGATTTAATTTTAGTGATGCTCATGTTTTCCTATTTTTAAAAAAGACATGTTTGGGGCTGAAAAGATGGATAAGCATGGATCATGTCTGCTATTCTTCAAGAGGACCAGAGTGCAGTTCCACACATCCATATTTAATGGATCATAACTCTCTATAACTCCAACTTCAGAGAATCATTTTTGGTGATCTCTGAAGGTGTGTGTGTGTGTCTGTGTGTTTGTGTTTGTGTGTATGTGATCATGCATGTGTGCACACATAGAAACTAAATAATAAATTCAATATTTAGAAACATACAACTGACTTCATAAATAGTTTCTATTTATCATTAATTTTTATAATCTAAATTTTATTAGATGTATAAAATATACTAACTATATCTAATGATAACTTCATTAGGTTTCTGAATTTATATTTATGTGTCCCATTAATGGGTTTCCTTACATTCAGCCTCTCTCATTTATTTCTGGAATATAATTTTGATGCTTATACCATGGTTTTATCTTAATATTATTGTTATTAGATATATTACCAGATTAAATTTAACATTTGTTGGCATGAATTTTTTAATTTAAATTGTTTTATTTATTTACATTCTAAATGTTGCCTCTACTCCTAGTCCTTCTTCCAAATGTTCTTCACCCTATCTTCCTATGTCTTTGCCTCTAAGAGTGTGCTTTCCTACCCACCAACCCACCCCCCACCTCCCATTCCCCCCATGAAACCATTCCCACCTCACCCACTCTGGCATACCCCTTCCTGGAGCTTCAAGTCTCTACACCAAAATACCTACCCTCCCCCAAACCACTCCCCTACCATCCTTTCGCCTCTTCCGCAAGGGCCTTGCTGCTGGGCAGACTCCTAGTTGGTCTGCTCCTGTGAAGATACCATATCCCAATACATCCTAGAGGACCCACTTTACTCAGAGGATTTAGACCCACTACACTCAGAGCAGTTGAGCAGTTGAGGACACTCTGCACTCAGAGCAGTTGAGGATCTGCTGCACTCTGAACAGCTGAAGGGAAACTCCACTCAGTACAGCTGGACAACAGCTTGATTACTCCATTGAAGACCCAGCAGTCTAAAGTCCTCCCAGGAGATCTCCTACAGCCAGAGCAACAGATCAACAGCTTCTCAGCCCCTGTGAAGAGCCCCCAGTTGGGAGGCCCCTGTGAAGAGTCCCCAGTTGGGAGGCCCCTGTGAAGAGTCCCCAGTTGGGAAGCCCCTGTGAAGAGTCCCCAGTTGGGAGGCCCCTGTGAAGAGTCCCCAGTTGGGAGGCCCCACAGATGGTCTGATACAGCCAAACTGCTGGTCTACCAGGAGACCTGAAGCAACCCAGTGACAAAAGAGGCAGAATCCAGTCACTCAGACCAAAAACCCACCAGAGATATCCAGATGGTGAAAGGCAAACACAAGACCATAAGCAAAAGAAGCCAAAATATATGAGAATCATCAGAACCCAGTTCTCTCACCACAGAAAGCCCTGAATACACCAACACTTGAAAATCAGGAATCTGTCCTAAAATCCTATCTCATGAAGATAATAGAGTCCTTTAAGGAGAATATCAAAACTCACTGAAAGAAATACAGAAAAATACAGGTAAACAGGTGAAGGAATTGAATAAAGTGATCCAAGATCTAAAAGTGGAAGAAGCAATAAAGAAAACACAAATGAAGGCAAACTTGGAAATGGAAAACCTAGGAAAGAGGTCAGGGATTACAGATGGAAGTATTACCAACAGAATACAAGAGAGAGAGAAGAGGGAATCTCAGGTGTAGAAGATACAGTAGAAGAGATTGACACAACTGTCAAAGAAAATTCAAAACAAAAAAACTCTTAACCCAAATCATCCAGGAAATTCAGGACACAATAAAAAGACCAAGTCTAAGAATTTTCGGAATACAGGAGAACAAAGTTCCCAGATCAACGGACTAAAAATGTCTTCAACAAAATCATAGAGAAAACTTCCCCAACCTAATGAAAGAGATGACCATAAAGGTACAAGAAGACTATAGAACACCAAGTAAATTGGACCAGAAAAGAAAATCTTGTGACATAATTATCAAAACATTAAATGCACAGTACAAAGAAAGAATATTAAAAGCTGCAATGGAAAAGAGCCAAGTAACACATAAATTTAGACCATTTAGAACTATACCAGACTTACCAACAGAGACTATGAAAATCAGAAGAGCCTGATCAGAGGTTATGCAGACTCTAAGAGAACACAAAAGTCAGTCCAGGCTACTGTACTCAGCAAAACTCTCAATCAACATATATGGAGAAACCAAAATATTCCAGGACAATACCAAATTCAAACAGTATCTATCTACCAATCCAGCACTACAGAGGCTCCTGGAAGGAAAACTCCAATATAAGAAAGGTATCTGCAACAAAGAAAGGACCATATATTAAGCAACTCACAACAAAGCCAAAAGCAGAGAGCCAGAAGCACATAAAGCCACCTACAAAAGCAAACATATCAGGAACCAACAGTCATTGGTCTTTAATCTCTCTCAATATTAATATTAACTCACCTATAAAAAGACATATGCTAACAGACTGGATATGCAAACAAGATCCAGCTTTTGGCCACAAACAAGAAACATATCTCAATAACAAAGACAGAAACTATCTCAGAGTAAAAGGATGGAAAATGTTCTTCCAAGAAAATGGCCCAAGGAATCAAGCAGAAGTTGCCACCTAATATTCAATAAAATAGACTCTAAACCAAAATTATCCAGCATGAGGAAGAAGAACATTTCATATAAAGAGAAAATCCACCAAGAGAAACTCTCAATTCTGAATATCTATGCCCAAATTCTAGAGCACCCAAATTCATAAAAGAAACATTACTCAACCTCAAAACACACACTGGACCCCACACAATAGTGGGAGATTTCAACACCCCACTCTCACCAATGGACAGGTCATTGAAACAGAAAGTAAACAGAGACACAGTGAAACTAAAAGAGGTTAAAAACCAAATGGATTTTACAGATATCTACAGAACATTTCACCCTAAAAGAAAAGAATATACATTCTTCTCAGCACCTCATGGTGCCTTCTCCAAAATCAACCATATAATTGGTCACAAAATAACCCTCCATAGATAAAAGAAGGTTGACATAATACCATGCATCCTAACAGATCACCATGACCTTGAGCTGGTCTTCTATAACAGCAAAAACTACAGAAAGCTCACATACATGCGTAAACTAAACAACTCTTTATTCAATGATAACTTGGTCAGGGTAGAAATAAAAAAAAGAAATTAACGACTTCCTGGAATTTAATGTAAATTTTGACACATAATACCCAAACTTATGGAACACAATGAAAGCAGTGCTAAGAGGAAAGTTCATAGCACTAAGTGTCCTCATAAAGAAACTGGAGAGATCTTACACTAACATCTTAACAGCACACCTGAGAGCTCTAGAACAAAAAGAAGCAAACTCATGAAAGAATAGTTAGTATAAAACAGGAAATTGTCAAACTCAGGGCCAAAATCAACCAAATAGAAATAAATAAAACAATACAATGAATCAGCAAAACCAAAAGCTGGTTCATTGAGAGAATCAAAAAGATAGATATACCCCTAGTCAAACTAACTAAAGGGCCAAGAGGCAGTATCCAAATTAATAAAATCAGAAATGAAAGGGGAGGCATGACAACAAAAATGGAGGAAATTCAAAAAATCACATACTACTATAAAAGCCTATGCTCAACAAAACTGGAAAATCTAGATGAAATGGATGGTTTTCTAGACATATGCCACATACGAAAGTTAAACCAAGAACAGGTAAACTACCTAAACAGACCCATATCACACAAGGAAAATAGAAGAAGTCATTAAAAACCTCTCAACCAAAAAAAGGCCCAGAGCCAGATGGATTTAGCGCAGAATTCTACAGACCTTCAAAGAAGACCTGATACCAATTTTCCTCAAACTATTCCATAAAATAGAAACAGAAGCAATACTATCTACCTTATTCTATGAAGCCACAATTACTCTGATATCTAAACCACACAAGGACCTAACCCAAAAAGAGTATTTCAGACTAATCTAGCTTATGAATATAGATACAAAATACTCAATAACATTCTTGCAAACCAAATTCAAGAACACATCAAAACCATCACTCACCATGGTCAAGTAGGCTTCATCCCAGTGATGCAAGGATGGGGTTGGTTTAATATATGAAAATCCATTGACATAATCCAATATATAAACAAACTTAAAGAAAAAAATCATGTGATCATATCCTTAGATGCTGAAAAAAACATTTGACAAAATACAGCATCCCTTTATTTTAAAAGTATTGGAAAAATCAGGAAATCAAGACCCATACCTATAGAAAGAACAACAATATGAACTAATCAGGACTCCCAGAGCTCGTGTCTCTAACTGCATATGTAGCAGAAGATGGCCTAGTTGGCCATCATTGGGAAGAGAGGCCCCTTGGTCTTGCAAACTTTATATGCCCTGGTACAGGGGAATGCCAGGGCCAAGAAGTGGGAGTGGGTGGGTAGGGGAGCAGGGCTGGGGGAGGGTATAGGGGACTTTTGGGATAGTGTTTGAAATGTAAATGAAGAAAATATCTAATAAGATCTTTTTAAAAAAGAAAAGTAAATACATTATAAATTTTCAAAATCAAGAATCCTTATAATATTATATTCTTTTAAAATGCAAGTTTTAGATTGCCCTTTCAGAGTTATGAGTGTAGCACACAGCAGTTCATAGAGTAACTGTGACAACAACATGGAGATAATGTTACTGTGATATTTTTTCCTTTCTTGGATTAGCTTTATTTAATGGTATATAAGCTAAATCATCATATACTCTTTAGTCAGGATCCTCTTGTCTTACTGGGTTTACATGGTGATTCTCTATACTTAGAAAAAATAATCAGTAAATACTCATTTGTACCTTTATGTCCATATGTTCTGTATCTGTGCATTGAGCTAATCATGTATCAAAACTTACAAAGAAATTGGAGTTGAAGCTGGTTTAAGTTTATCTTATTCTCTAAATAGCACATTATTCCATTTGTCCATACTGTATGTAGATTAGATTAGATAATGTTGCATTCTTCACTTTTATGTCACTGTGGAAAATACCATAACAAAAAGCAGCTAGAAGAAGAAAGGGTTTATTTTAGCTTAATGTTCTAAAGATATGCAGTCTATGATGGCAGGAGGGCTTGGCAGAAAAAAAGAGATCAGTTTTCCATCTACATAGGAAATAGAGTGGACAGGAACTGGGACGAGGCTATCAACCCTCAAATCCACCCCCAGCAACTCACTTCTTTAATCCATGCTCTCTTTTCTAATTATCTACAATAACTCTCCTAACAATACCACTGGGGATATTCAGACACAGGATCCTGTGGGTGTATTTTATGTTTTTCTTCCTGTAAGTCTTTTATATTCTCAACAAATATCCCTAACAATTTTAGTGTATCGTTTAATAGAGATAAAACAAGAGACAATTACATACCTAGGGTTGGAGATTTATGCTTATTAAAGCAATCTTTGTTTCATCATGCTAATTAGGAGCAGTGCATATTTATCAGAGAAAAATCAAATGTGATGAGTATGTCCTGGATATTAACAAGTTCAATGGAATTTGCCAAGAACCTCTTCTACGTTAGTGTAACAATTTGCCACAGAGAAATACATGGCCAGGACATGGTTATATAACAAAATGGTACATAGTAAAACTTAGAGCCTAGTCAAAAATATAGCCACCAAATATCTGTCTTACCTAAGTAGGAATTGTGTAGACCTTATATATTACTGTTCTTATTTTATTCAAAAAATTGTTATTAATTTATTTATTTGTGTATATTAGAGAAGAAGGGAAGAAGGGGGAGAAAATGACAGAGAGAGATAGAGAGAAGAGACAGAAGCAGAGAGAACTGTGTTACTGCAACAGTGTATAAGTCAAATACAACTACTAGGAGTTGTTTCTTCCACCAGACTTGTCCTGTGCATCAATCTTAGGTTATCAACCTCAGTAGCAAGTGCTTTAACCTGCTGAGCTATTTTACCTCCTAACTATTCACTTATATATTAAACATTAATAAAGCTCTATAAGTTACAAATTTTATTTTGTTTTATATATACATATATATGTGTATATATATAAATATGTATATATGTGTATATATATATTTGTGTGTATATATTTATATTTGTGTGCGTATGTGTGTGTGTGTGTGTGTGTGTGTGTGTGTGTGTGTGTGTGTGTATTTTTATGGAATGACCATACATTCCTAGGCATAAAAATGGGCTCATAACCAAAAATGATATCAGACAACCCCGGTCTAATGCTCTGTCATATTCCCTTAGGACATCTTAGCACAGTTTGTCTTGGCTAAAGACAATGTGACACAGATTCCAGTTATTAGAAGTTTCCTGATGGAGGCAATTTTCAGTTGAGAGTGTTCATCTTTGATCTTTGGCACTCACAGGTCCTAAAACATCTTTCTAAGACCTTTGGTAAATGTATACTCGGAGTCGGGACATTGTGTGTTCTCTATTGTGTTTCCTTTTGCCTCGTTTACCTAGATTTCCTTTAGTTCTTGATCTCTTCAGAGCTAAATTATATTTTGTCCAAAAAGCCAAATAGATATTTCATCTACACTTTAAGTCCTGTTTAATTTTTAAAAGACCATTCTTCTGGATTAGTAACATAAAAGTCTTTGTTTGATAGTTGTTACTACGAAGTAATTAGCCAGAAAGCAGCACAATTCACAAGCATATTTTGTGGTGGTTAAGTCCCTTATCCTGGTTTTAAAAATAAGAACAGGCTCATTAGCACTGGTGAATATTTTATGTTGGAAATGTAGACTGTGGTTGAATGGTCACAATGTAAATAGAGAACAAGCAGAATAAGAAAGAGAACAGCAATGAACACTTTGCTTCAATAGCAGTTGGCTTTAAGTGGAGGATATACCAGGAAGCAGAAGTATAAGGCAGAGTGGTTGTCATTGTAAATATGATGAGAATGACACCAAACAGGGGGCTTTGAGATCATGTGTAGCTCCTAATTCAATGCCTAAAATTTAATAAAATAGATACTTGGCTACAACAAGTTTGTGTATATGATCTCAAATCTACAGGGTCATTGCTTAAGAATAAAAGCCTGGTGTGGAGATTTAGTTTATATGTTATTACTAACAGAAGTGTCATTTTAATACATTGGTGATGCTTCAGAACAAATATATATTTTAAATGTATTAATTGGACAAATATATAAACATTGTATAAGGTATAAATGTGTTTTGAAACATTTATATTATCTTCCTATAGCTTTATCTATCATTTGAGAATATTCTAAATCTTTTCCTTGACATTTTCTCCATCAAAAACACAGCATATTGTTATCTAGAGTCACTTTTCTGATTAAGAAATGATTATTTTCTATGTAGCTCCATCCTCTGGTAATCACATTATACTTTCAGCTTCTATGAGATTCTCCATGTGAGCCAAGACAATCATGAAAAGTCTGTATGTGTGTATGGTTCGTGTGTGTGTGTGTGTGTGTGTGTGTGTGTGTGTGTGTGATGTATACTTAGAGGAGATTCCATATTTCTTACATCAATTAATTATTTGGTATACAAAGGACTCCATTTCTTGGTTATTGTAATTATTACTATTGAGCAATGAGGATGTCCTTTTTTTTTTTTTTTTTTTTCCAATTCGGGATTCACTATGTTTTGATTTAGGCCCACTTGTGGGAATTTGGATTATGTGGTCATTCTGTTTTAAATTATTTTAATATTTGAAGAATTCTCTACATCTTTCTATAATGTACTTACTAATTTTCATTCTTACCTGCATGATGTCAGGCTTATCTTTTCTTCTCATACTTTCTAGTGTTTGTGTTTTTGTCTTATTGACACCAGCTCATTTCAGGTAGGATAAGTGGATAATATAAATTTTTTGCTCGGATTTGAACTCAGGACCTCTCAAAGAGCAGTCAGTGCTCTTAATCACTAACCCATCTCTCCAGCCCAAGTTTTTTATTAGCATTTCACATACTAGTAGTGAGATTAAGTTGTTTTCTCTCATTTTTTCATTGAGTTTGATCCCTTTGTCTTTGAGAAAGATACATTATGTCTTCTGTAATGAAATTTTTGTTTCCTCTATCAAGAGACTGAGCTCTTTATATATTCCAGATATCAATTCTTTTTATATAATATATTTGGAAAGCATTTTTATATGATACAGTTTTCTCTTTATTGTGTTGTCCTCTTACTTTGCCATGTAGAAGATTTTTTAATGTCTTGCTTTGTCTTTATTTAATTCCATCTCTGTGTTAGTGTTTTTCTATTATGTATTTTTCTATCTTATACAATATCTTGACTTATTCCAATGCTCAGAAGCTTATTCTAAGTATTTCAAAGTTTTGTGCTGCATTTCACAATGCCACCTCCTAGAATGGGAGAGAGGAATCTAGTTTTGTTGTTCTGTATTTATGGATACCAAATTTCCCTAGTGTAGTTTATTAGAGATATCCTTCCCCCAAAGCATCTGTTTCTCAGAACCTATCTCCTGTATTAGGAGGCTACAGCTGCCTGAATTTACTTCTAGTCACTATCATGTGTCCCTTGGTCCAACTTTTCATGATACTACCAGACTGTCTTGGATTCTGTATCTCCATTCTTTATTTAGAACTTAAGTGTGATGCTCTACTGAATACTTTCAAAATAAGAATCATTCAGTATTCAGAGGGTTTTTTGTTTGTTTTGCTTTTTTTGTTTCTTTTTCAAGCATTTTGTTCTGTGTTGAATATGGCTGATTTCAGTAAGGATTGCTTTAAACCTGTATTTTGTTTAAAGATAGTATAAAGAATTTTTACAATATTAATTTTTCCAACTTATGATTAAAATAATTATTATGTGTTTCTTCTTTGTGTTTTTCACTAGCTTTTTAGATATCTTCATATAGATATTCCGTGTGCTATTTTAGTAACATTTACTTCATAGTTATTTTACTGGTTAATAACCTTATATGTACATACAGATTTTTGAGTCATTTTCATTTTGGTACCTTACTTTATTCTCCTATTTACCCATCATTCTCCTATTCAAATATTACTTATTTCTAAAAACCTAGTCCTCTTTTTATTTTTTAGATCCATTAAATCTAATTACAGTTGCTTATATGAGGATGAATCAGAGATTCCTATTTACCAGCATGTAAACAGCAAAGAGAGAAGAAAAAAAAAAAAGATAAAAGTAAGAAAATGAAAAAAGGAAGAGCTTTGACATTATGTGGCAAATATTCTCAAAAGATGCCACCGAGTCTGTTTCCTGTTGGCAATCTACTACTGGGCATGCAGCCTACACACAAGCATAGTTTGCTTCCCCAGTGAACCTCCCATAGAGAAAAATTAAATCTTCATTTGAAAATGGTTATCAATTGGAGATTGCTTCTGAGTTAGGGGTGGACACATGTCCAATTCTCCTTTCAGTTCTAGGATTCCTATCTTTTGAAGAAGTCTGTATATCTTGTGCAGAAGAAGTATCAGATATAGGTTCGATCTTGTGGAGTGAGTCTTAATTCAAATCAGTTATTAATTGATTACTCCTACAACTTTATGTTACCATCGTCCTACCATATCTTGTAGGTGGGACATCTTTGTAGGTCACAGTGTTTACAGCTGGGTTGGTATCTTCGTTAGGGTTCTATTCCTGTGAAGAGACACCATGACCAAGGCAACTCTTATTAAAGAAAATATGTAATTGGAGTTGGCTTACAATTGTATAGGTTCATTCCATAAACAATCATGGGGAGAAGCATAGCAGCATCCAGGCAGACGTGGTGTTGAAAGAGTTCATAGCTCTATAACTTGACCCAATGGCAGCAGCAGGAGACTGTCTTCTGCAGGGAGCTAAGAGGAGGATCTCTTTCCACAGGGTGGAGCATGAGCATAGGATGCCTTGAAGCCCAATTATGCAGTGACACACTTCCTCCAACATGGAGATACCTCCTCCAATAAGGCCACACCTCCTAATAATGCCACTTACCATGTGTCAAGCACATTTGGTCACTATTTTTCTTCTTTGGTAACATGCACAGTATCTTCCTGTATCAAGGACATTAGCACACAAGGGTGAAGGACCTATGTAAGCATGGCTATTTTCTCCATGTTAAATGATTTATGTCACTATTGTCTTCAGCAATGGGGACTTGAATAAGTTTTGGAGAACAACCTATAGGCCTGGCAACAGCCTGAGTTGTTTAGTTGTTCCCATAGGAAACTTTTGTCTAAGGACTCAATTAGATGTAACCCAATTTAGGCTCTGGAGGCTTCATTTAGTGACAACAGATATCCTTGGGGCATCATCTCCCACATTATTTGACAATTTCATATATATATATATATATATATATATATGAAATATATATATATATATATATGGAAGCTTTACTGTATCAACTTCTCATACTACCCCTGAAATGGCCCTTATGTTTTGCTGTCTTTCCTTATATTGTCTCCCTCATCATTATTTCCCTCCCTCTCTCTATTTGATCCTACTATTCTAGTCTCCCCATCCAACTATGATATTCTATTATATGTTCCTTTCCTAGAGAAATCTATCTTATTACTCTATACCTAACATAAATGGTTCTATTGATTGTACCTTGACTATAATTGACATTAGAGCTATAATCCATGTAAATAAATGCATAATATATTCATCTTTCTGCATCTGGCCTATGTCACTCAGGATGTTCTTTCACTCCATT
This sequence comes from Mus minutoides, assembly GCA_902729485.2. Taxonomy (NCBI): domain Eukaryota; kingdom Metazoa; phylum Chordata; class Mammalia; order Rodentia; family Muridae; genus Mus; species Mus minutoides. The sequence goes on from LR750278.1 coordinate 578,544, forward strand.
TAACTGCAAATTTTATGATGCCATTTTTTTTTACATAGCCAAGTAATACTTCATTGTATAAATTACAATATTTTCATTCTTTATTTTTCTGTTGAGGAACATCTAAGTTGTTCCTGATTTCTGGCTATTATGAATAAAGCAGCAATGAATATGGTTGAACAAATGTCTCTGTGGTAAGATGAAGTGGTCTTTCATATACACCCAAGAATGGTACACATGGATCTTGACATAGATATATTTGCAGCTTCCTGAGGAACCACCACACTAATTTACACAGTTTCCTTACATGATTGTACGCCCACCAGCAAAGGCTGAATATTCCCTTTCGTCCATATTATTGCAATCATGTGCTATTAGTCATTTGTTCAATTTATTTAAAACATTCTGACCATGTAAAAAAAAAATTCAAAGTAGTTTTGATTTGCATTTCCCTGGTGAATAAGTATATTGAATATTTCTGGAAGTGTTTTAGGCATTTGAATGTGTTCTTTTGAGAATTCTGTTTATATCAGTATTCCACTTTTTAAATCCTGTTATTTTATTGATATCTGGGAGTTTTGTTGTTTTGTTTGTTGTTGTTTTTATATACTTTGCGTGTTAGCCCTGTATTGGATGTGTGGTTGGTAAAAGTCTTTACCCATATGGTAGGCTGCCTCTTTGTCTGATTGTTAGTGTCTATCTTAGGGTTTTACTACCATGAATAGACACCATGACCAAGGAAACTCTTATAAGGACAACATTTATTTGGGGCTGGCTCACAGGTTCAGAGGTTCAGTCCTAGGTCTTTAAAGTGAGAGAATGGCAACATCCAGGCAGGCATGGTGCAGGCAGAAATGAAAGTTCTACATCTTCATCTGAAGGCTGCTAGGAGAAGACTGACTTCCAGGTAGCTAAGATGAGGGTCTTAAAGCACAAGCCCACAATGACATACCTACTCCAACAAGGCCACACCTCCAAATAGTGCCATTCCCAGGGCAAGTCATGCTCAAACCACCACATTCCACTACCTGACCCCCATAGGCTTGTTTAAATACATGAGTCAAAGAGGCTACACTTAAGCATACAATAATTCAAAATATATTTAGTCCAACTTCAAAAGTCCCCAAATCTATAACAATCTCAACAGTGCTAAAATTTCAAGGTCTCTCCTGGGATTCATCCAATCACTTAACTGTAATCTCTAAGGCCAGACAGGAAACCAGCTGGACAAACTCCAGACTCTGCATCTCCATGTCTAATAACAAAGCAGTCTTCTGATCTCCAACCCTTATTTCATCAATGTTGACTGCAATATGTTTCTTTTTTTTTTTCCTATACTGGTGGTAATCTCTGTTAGAAGCTTTCCTCAGCAGATACCCCAGGGCTCCAGCATCTCAATAATCTTGTGGTCTCCAAGGCAATCTCAACATTGCAGCTCCTTGTTTCAATGTTTGAGATTCATACATGATCTTCTGGGCTCCTCCAAAGGGCTTGGGTCAAAACTCCAGCTCTTCCCTCTGTAGAACTCTAGGCTCTTGCTGACCCAACTTCACTGCTGCTGCTGTTCTTCATGATCATCCTATGGTACTAGCATCAACAATACACTGGATTTTCTGCTGCAACTAGGCTTCAAAATAGTCTCTCATATGCTCTCTTCATGGCACCAAGCCTCAAATTCTTTGCATGACCCTTTCAGTCCTGGGCTATCAACTGAAACTGAAGCTATCCCTTTAACAATGGCCTTCGGTGGCCTCTCAGAGTGTCAGTCCTCAGCTGTTCTCTATGATCCCTTCATACCTTAAAAACCAGTACCACCTGGATGACTCTTACACATTACCAAGTCCAGCTGCAACAGGAAGTCCAACCTTGTCTATCTCTGAAACAAGGCTTGTTTTGGGCTCTCAGAAAATACTTTCCATATTTCATCTCAGTCATTCTGGTCTCCTTTTCATATCTGCTATTTTCTTTGTTCCAGCTAACCAATACCAGGTTTCCTAGTAGTTCTACTTCTACATGGCTGCAGCTGCTGAGTTCTGCTTACTTGAGCTGGAACATGGCACTCTTTACATTATCACCAGTTTTCTGTTTTCTGAGTCCTTCCCTGCCTAAACTTGGCTGTCCTGGAAATTACTCTGTAGATTGACCTTGAACCCAGAGACCTGCCTGCCTTTGTTTCCTGAGTTCTGGGATTGAAGGCATATACTACCACTCCTGAAGCTTAGCTTTTTTCTACTAGGATCTTGCTGTGCCAGGTTGACATTGTACTCAGAGATCTGTTTGCTTATGTCTTCTGGGTGTAAAGGTGTGTATTATCATTCCTAAACATAAATTTAGCTGTGTGGAATCTTGCTGCAAAGTTCCCCTCCCTTATTCTGTCATCCCCTAGAATATAGGATTCAGTTCCATTTAACTTCCTTGAGCTCTTACAATAATTCAACCATATATTTTATATTTTTCTCCTTCTGAGCTTGTTCATTTTCATTAAAATGTTCTTCATAAGAGTGTTCTTTAGTAAGCTGGGCATGGTGGCACATGTCTTTAATCCCAGCACTTGGGAGGCAGAGGCAGGCAGGTTTCTGAGTTCGAGACCAGCCTGGTCTACTTAGTGAGTTCCAAGACAGCCAGGGCTACACAGAAAAACCCTGTCTCAAAAAACAAAACAAAACAAAAACAAAACAAAACAAAACTAAAAAAGAGTGTTCTTTAGTAACCATTGAACAGAATTTATACAAGATCATTTTGATATTGTATTTTTCAAAGCAATTGATCTAAATTTTTTCACCTTAGCGTCAGGCACACATTTTGCCTTCAGACATAGCAAAATCAGTCACATTCTTTATGAAAATACCACAAAAATAGTCTCTACACCACATACTGAAATTCTTCTCCACAGGAACCTCTTGGGCCAGCTCTACACAGTTCTAATTACTCTCAGCAACAAAGTATTCCATATTCCTACTAGGATAGTCCTTTAAGTTGCACTTAAAGGATTCCATTGCTTTCCAAATCCAAAGCCTCAAAATCTACATTGTTCTAAACAAAAGCATGGTCAGGCCTATCACAGCAATATTCCAGTCCCTGGTGCCAACTTCTGCCTTAGTTAGGGTTTAACTGCTGTGAACAAACACCATGGCCAAGGTTACTCTTATAAGGACAAGAGTTAATTAGGGATGATGTAATGGTTTGTATATTCTTGGACCAGGGAGTGGCACCATTTGGATGTGTGGCCTTGTTGGAATGGGTGTGACCTGGTTGGAGTAGGTGTGTCACTGTGGGTGTGGGCTTAAGACTCTCACCCCAGTTGCCTGGAAGTCAGTCTTCCACTAGCAGCCTTTGGATGAAGACATAGAACTCTCAGCTCTGCCTGCACCATGCCTGCCTGGATACTGCCATGTTCCCATCTTGATGATAATGGACTGAACCTCTGAACCTGTAAACCGGCCCCAATTAAATGTTGTTTTTATAAGACTTGCCTTGGTCATGGTGTCTGTTCACAGCAGTAAAACCCTAACTAAGACAGATGGATTAAAGGTTCAAGGTTCAGTCCATTATCAAGATAGGAGAATGGCAGTGTCCAGGCAGGCATGGTACAGGCAGAGCTGAGAGTTCTACATCTTCACCTGAAAGCTGCTAGAAGATTGGGTTCCAGGCAGTTGGATGAGGGTTTTAAAGCCCACCCCCACAGTAGCACACCTACTTCTACAAGTACACCTACTCCGACAAGGCCCCACCTCCAAATAGTGCCACTCCCTGGGTTAGGCATACTCAAAATACCACAGTGTCCTTTGCATTGTGGAGTTTTCAGTATCATGAGGTCCCAATTATTAATTGTTGATTTCAGGGCTTGTGATATTGGTGTTCTGTTCAGAAAGTATATTACTATGCCACTAAGTTCCACTTTCTCTTTTATCAGGTTTTAGTGCATCTGGTTTTATGATGATGTCGTTGATCCACTTAAAGTTGAGTTTTATTAAAATGGAAATATGTGTCTATTTGCACTCTTCTTTTTTTAAATTTTTTATTAGATATTTTCTTCATTTACATTTCAAATGCTATCCTGAAAGTCCCCTATACTCTCCCCCCACCCTGTTCCCATTCTTCTACAGACAGACATCCACTTTGTCCAGTGCCATTTGTTGATGATGCTCTCTTTTTAGTGTATATTTTGGGCTTCTTTACTTTAAAAAATCAGGTATACAAAGGTATATATGTATGTGACTTCATTTGATTCCATTAATCAATGTGTCTGTTTTGATATCAACACCATGCTGGTTTTGTTATTATAGCTCTGTAGTACAACTAAAAATCAGGGGTAATGTTAGATCCAGTCTTTCTTTCTCTCTCTCTCTTTCCTTCTCTCTCTCTCTTTTTTCTCTCTCTCTCTTTCTTTTTTTCTTTCTATCTTTCCTTCCATCCTGGGATGTCTCAGCTATTCTTCATTTTTTTTGTGTTTCCATATGAAGCTTAAAATTGTCCTTTGAAGATATGAATTTTGTTAGAATTTTGATGGGAATTGCATTTAATCTATGGATTATTTTTAGTGGGGTAGGAATATTTACTCTATTAATCCTACCTATCTATGAGTATAGAAGATCTTTTCATTTTTTTATATCATCTTCAGTTTCTTTTTTCAATGTCCTAATATTTTTTATCACATATTTTTTACTTGCTTGTTTATAATTATTCAAATATTTTTTTTCTTTTTTTCTTTTTTTTTTTTTTTTTTTTTTTTTTTTTTTTTTTTTTTTTTTTTTTTTTTTTTTTTTTTTTTTTTTTTTTTTTTTTTTTTTTTTTTTTTTTTTTTTTTTTTTTTTTTTTTTTTTTTTTTTTTTTTTTTTTTTTTTTTTTTTTTTTTTTTTTTTGGTTTTTTTGAGACAGGGTTTCTCTGTGTAGCCCTGGCTGTCCTGGAACTCACTTTGTAGACCAGGCTGGCCTCTAACTCAGAAATCCGCCTGTCTCTGCCTCCCTAGTGCTGGGATTAAAGGCATGCCTCACCACACCTGGCTCAAATATATTTTATATTGTTTGAGGCTACTGTGACTGGTATGGTTTCCATGATTTCTTTCTCAGTCTGTCATTTTTATATAAAGGAATGACTGAATATTTGTTTGTTTGTTTAGTTAATCTTGTCTTCAGCCAGTTTGTTGAAGGTATATATCAGCTAAAGGAGTTCTCTGGTAAAATTTTTAGGGTCACTTATGTATTACATATCATCCACAAATAGCAATGCTTTGACTTCTTCCATACCAATTAGTATTTCCTTGATTTCCATTAGTTGTCTTTTATTTTATTTTATTTTTATTTTTTTATTAGATATTTACATTTCAAGTGCTATCCCATAAGTCCCCTATACCCTCCCCCCACTCTGCTCCCCTACCCACCCACTCCCACTTCTTGGTCCTGGCATTCCCCTGTACTGGGGCATATAAAGATTGCTAGACCAAGTGGCCTCTCTTCCCAATAATAACACTCTACCTATGACTTCAAGTACTTTACCGAATAGATATTGAGAGGATGGCCAGCCTTATTATATTACTGATTTTAGCAGAATTGTTTTGAGTTTCTTTTCATCTAAGTTGATATTGGCTATGGGGTATTACCACGACCCCAATATCTGACCAGCAGAGACTGGGAATAACGACACTTACACCAAGGTAGGTTCTTCAACATCAATCTTGATCTTTTACTCAAGGCAGTAACAGCGTGCTCTCTCTCAGCAATCTCCTGCAGTGAACTCCTCTTTTTTCCCCCATCACCCTCAAGGCAGTTCAATATATATATCCAGCCCTCTTACATCATCTCACTTCACTCATTGCTCTCCAATCAGCATCATCCTGCCCCTAGCACGAGTTGCAGGTGCAAGCAGGACAACAGATCATTGGCTAACACTATGGTAAGGCTATATGACGTTTCAGATCATGCAGTAGGTGTGGATGACTCAGCTTGCTGTTTTCAGAAGTCTTAGTAAACAGGATGGGGTTAAGAGGTTTGGCACTAAGCTTGGTGCCATCTTAGCTCAGTGGTTACGCCAGCTTCCCACAGGTTATTGCCTTTATTATTTTGAGACAAGTTCTTTCAACTGTTAATCTCTCCAGGACTTTTACCATAATGGTGTGTTGGATTTTGTCCTAGGCCCTTTTTCGTCCAATGTGATTATCATGTGGTTTTTAAATTTCAGTTTATTTAGATGGATTACATTTATGTATTTGTGATTGTTGAAACATCTGTTAAGCTCTACAGTGAAGCCTACTTGATCATGTTGCATGATCTTTTTGATGTTGTACTAGCTTCAGTCTCTAAGTATTTCATTGAGAACTTTGTTTCTGTATTCATACAGAAAATTGGTCTGCAATTCTTTCTTTGTGAATTTCTTTTTTGTGTGGTTTGGGTGTCAGTATAACTGTGGCCTCATAAAATGAATTGAATGATTTTTCTGTTTCTATTTTGTGGCACAATTTCCGAAACATTGGCAATAACTCTTCTTTGAATGCCTGGTAGACTCATCTGGCTGTGGATTTTTACAGGCATGGGGAGAGTTTAGTTATTGCTTCTTTTTTTTATTAGATATTTTCTTAATTTACATTTCAAATGCTATCCTGAAAGTTCCCTCTACCTCCCCCTGCCCTGCTCCCCTACCCACCCACTCCCAATTCTTGGCCCTGGCGTTCCCCTGTATTGGGGCATATAAAGTTTGCAGTACCAAGGAGCCTCTCTTCCCAATGTTGGCTGACTAGGCCATCTTCTGCTACATATGCAGCTAGAGACACAAGCTCTGGGGATTCTGGTTAGTTCATATTGTTGTTCCACCTATAGGGTTGCAGACCCCTTTAGCTCCTGTGGTACTTTCTCTAGCTTCTCCATTGGGAGCCCTGTGTTCCATCCTACAGATGACAGTGACCATCCACTTCTGTATTTGCCAGACAGTGGAATAGCCTCATACGAGACAGCTATATCAGGGTCCCTACAGCAAACTCTTGCTGTCCTATGCAATAGTGTCTGAGTTTGGTGACTGATTATGGGATGGATTCCTTATTGCTTCTATTTCACTAGAGGTTATCAGAAATTTAAAGTGCTGTCTGATCCTGATTTAGCTTTGGCAAGTATATGTACTTAGAGATCAGACCAACTCCATCTTGGGTTTAGACTCTATCTTAAAGAATTTTACCTAAGGTTGAACTCAAATTAACAAAAAATCCTACACCTAGCACTAGTTTCCAATTACCCCCTACCAAGCCTATATCTCAAAGCACTCACTAACAACCACCAATCAGGAGAAAAGCAGAAGTTAAGTTTATGATTTGGATCCCAACACCAGCCAAGTATTTTAAAGGGCAAAACAATTCCATAAGAGTCTCCCAATCAGATGTGTGCCTGGCTAGAAACTCCTTTGCTTGTTTGTTGGTCTCTAGAAATGCTTACTTGGAACTGGGCTCTGGCCTTCACCCTCCAGTTCAACTGCATCAGATTCTAAAGTGAGCTCAAGATTGAGCTTGAAAAAAAAATTCGTTGGAATTGTCTCCTTGGTGGTCTTTTGTTGCTCATGAACACTTCCTGAACAATCACAACAGTATCAAAAAGATTATTCGTATCTTTTAAATTTCCCACTTGGTAGTACAGTGTAGGTTAAAGTATATCTTTATTATTATTTGGATTTCCTTGGTGTCTGTTGATTTTCTCCTTTTTTTCTATCTAATTTTGTTAATTTGGATACTCTCTTCTTTTCAGTTAATTGGATAAGTATTTACCATTCTCATTGATTTTCTCAAAGAACCAATTCTATTTCATTGATTCTTTGTATTGTTTACTTGTTGTTGCTATTTTATTCATTTCAGCCTTCAGTTTGATTATTTCTTGCCTCCTCTGATTTTGGGTGTGGTTTCTTCTCTTATGTTTTCGGGCAGTGAGTCTCAACCTTCCTAATGCTGTGACTCTGTAATACACTTCCTCATTTTGTGGTGACCCTCAACCATAAAATTATTTTGTTGCTACATCTGAACTGGAATTTTGATACTGTTATCTATTATATTGTAAATATCTGATAAAGGTCCCTCTGAAATGGTCCTTCAATAGGCTGAAGGGGTTGCAAGTCACAAATTGGGAAACACTGTTCTAAAGCTTTCAGATTTCTATGCTATTAACTTACAAGTATGATGGCTTGTTCCTATTAGTTAACCCATCTCCCTAGCTTCTTCCTTTCCCCAATCTCCTTATCTTTATCCCCACATCTCTATCCCTGTAATTCACTTTCTGTACTTAACATCATTTGTATTCTACTGTTCAACTTCCCTTAAGGCCACTTTTTCCTTCACCAATTCCAGATAACCCTGTTCTACAGGTACCCTTCTCCTCTACGAATTCAAAGCTAAGGTTTGTGAAAAAGAGAAGGCAACATAATATATATATTATTTTCAAGTTTGTTTTTTAACTGAATATTTCATAATTGGATCTTTGTAACAGCCAAGTAAATTTTCCTTTGTGTATATAAACTAGAGTTTCATAATCTGGTTGGCAGTTGATAGACATGTGGGCCAAATCCATTTTCTAGCACTTGTGAAGATGGCAGCCATGAAAATGGTCTGCCATCTTATTTGTGTATTCAGCCATCTTGTTTGTCCAGTGCTACATCCACTCCAGTAGCAACCCGCGTGACAGGCTGAAAAGTCTGGGCACGATCCCGAGGCAAGAAGTTCACAGAAACTTAGTCTCCTGGAATTGTGGCATCCTGTATAAAGAATGCTCCAAAGTCTTTTGATTTAGTTAGTAAATAGATCTGTGTGCTTTTCCCTAATATTGCTTCATTATAAGTGTTCCTAAAGATTCATATTTTAACATAGCCAAGTTAGATTCTAGGCAGTCCTTGATCCAACCTTGAGCATGAATAGCTAAGTCACTGCCCTACTAAGGAATTCAGCACTATCTAGGAATAAGGAAGTTTGCGATCTGAGAAGGAACCAGACTAGATAGTTAGAACTACAGCTAGCTGAGTTACACCCAGATACAAGTATTTACAATGGCCTAGGGGGAAGGTGGATTACGACAAGGGAATGAAGCCCTTGCCCCTGGCTCTTAAATTTAAGCNGACCTCAGGTGGAATTGCTTTTGATCCCAGTGTTAACCTTGAATCTTATCCCAGTTGGTTCTTGCCAGTCCTTCCTCTCTTGTATTACTGTTTTGTTATCTTGCTGGTGTGGCACCTAACTTCCCCATTTTCTTCTGTATAAAAGTCTGATGCTTAATTTGACACAATACACTCAGATATTACACGCTCCCTTGTGTGTCGTGTCTGTTTGTCACTCGCCGAATCTTTGCCCACTTCCTCAAGAGAACTCGACCCACGCAGACAAGGGATCCAGAGGTCTGTGGCAGTCCAGGGATGATATGGCCAGATCATATGGCACAACAGTTTCATTGCTTGAAAAACCTCCATACACATTTTATAAAGACACAGAAACTTAATTACTTAGTTAAAAAAAAAAAAAAACTTTCTGTTTTTGTTTCATTTTTCTGACTTATTGGTGTAGGCTTTCCTTATTAAAATACTTCTTAATTCTGCTTTATTTTGTGTATGTGTGTGTCATTGTATTCTTATTTCTCTTGACAAATTCTTATATTTCCCTCTTAATTTATATATTGATTCACTTTTCACAAGTATATTTAATTTCTATATATTTACAGAGTTTTCAAATTGTTCTTGTTATTGATTTCTAGTCTTAGTGCCTTGTTCTAGGAGAAAATTATCGAAATTTGTCATACATATTTTGTCATAATTTATTGCCTGCCTTTGGGGATGTTCTGCAATTTTTTTCCATGTGCTTCTGAGACTTGAATTAAAAAGTTGTTGAATAGAATTTTCCCTTCCCAGAATGCTCCTGCTTATATAATATTGAGGTGAGGCTTTTAATCTTGTAACTTTATGAGTTTCTTGAGCCTTCTTTATTTAGCATCTCTACATTCTTATAGCAAAAATGTTTCAAACCAGAGGTAATAGGGGTGCAATAGTCAAAAGACTAGGTAAATACTAGTTCTATGGAGTATCTAAACACTAGTTCCACAGGTACTGAACCTTCCCAATGCAGAGTCCCACATAGAAGGTCTGCTACTATATTACAAGTAAAAGCCTCCATTAACTTCCCTCCCTATCTTGAATGGTATGTTCATTCTGTGCTGCAGCAAGTTGCTAATTGGCCCTGGTTGAGTTCACATGCCTTATTCTGGTCCCTAGAGGATATAACCAGCTGAGGTCAAATTTATCCCATAGAACTTTGCCATAATTTAATCAACTACAATAAAAGAAGGGTTTCAGTCCTAGTCTTGGGGAGTTGGGCAGGAAGGTCAACTTCCTAGCTTAATTCTTGAGATATATTCCCAAGGCCTGGGTGTCTATTGAGTTATCTTGTCTTTTCATTCCTCTAATGTTGTTGCTAATTCTTCATCATAATTTCTCACTTTAGATTAATATGTAGATTCATTCTCTTGATTGTATTTATAACTGGTACAGAGCATAGAATAGTTAATGGGGGAGTGATGAATGTCTTGGTCAAAGGTGGTTAAGATGTAGACTTATTAAATGGTGATATTATTGACTGACTTAATAAAATATTAGGTAGGATCAAGTAGGTGAAGGAAATTAACTTTAGGTAGAATCAAAACATTATGAAAAACTGTAGATATTTCAAAACTAATTTTACATTGGGCAATGAGGTAATTTATTTAAAACAGCATGGGGAGGTGACAGAAATGAGGTATGGATTTAAGAATCATTTAACCTCCAAAGCCAATTTGTAATTTTGAGGAGGGAACCATAAAGATAGCTCAATTAGTAAACTGTTTGCTGTGTAGTTATGGAGGTCTAAAATATCAGGACCTTGGCAAAAAGCCACGCATGGTTTCATGCTTGTAATTCCAGGACCAAGGGGGTGAAAATATTGGGCTTGCTATCTGACCAGCCCAGCCATAATGGTGGACTCAATGAGAGACCCTGCTTCAAGATGCCATCTGACATTTACTTCTGGCCTCCAGATGTATGTGCACACATTCATGTGAACCTGCACACATATATGTACAGGCACATATCCCAAACCCCAAATGGGGTGAGTGTGAGACTGTTTTCCCAAATAAAGTTCAGTGATTCTAAAAAAAGCATGAGCTCAGATTGAAATGTATAGAATACTAATATTTAATAATTCTCATGAATATTTTAGAAATGCCTGCCAGACAAGACTTGATTTTTATAAATTTGGGAGTGATCAAGACAGAGTTTCATTAACATGAAGCATAAGGATACTAATTAAAATTGACACTTCAATTCAATTAAGAAAAAAATGTAATTTCTTTTGTAATAATGAGAACTGAACTATCTTAAATTTGGAAGAAAATATGAGGTAAAATGGCAGAAACTTCTAGGCTATTTTGACCTCTGTGGAGCTGAAATGCAGAGAACAATATCAATATTATTTTAAGAGGCATGATACCCAACATCAAGAAAGACCTAATTGTTTAGCATCTAACTGTTCAGGAAGATTATTTAAGTTTTCCAGCATGATTATCCAGAAAAAGTTGAAAAATAAATGAGAATAAATATAGATAAATATAGTAATGATAAGACCCAGTCTCTGGTGAAGAAATGGTGGAGCCTGAAGGTCACCCGGACGAGCTTCCCAGGAACGTCAATGCTGTGACTTAAGGATGAACTGTCTCCACAGGTTCATGGATCTGAACAGTTGAGTACCAGTTGGTGCTGCTATTTGAGAAAATGAAGCCTTACTGTAGGGCTTACCTCATTAGATGGTAAGTCCTTTGGGGGTTTATAGCTTGACTGGACTTCTGCTCTCTTTCTGCAACCTGAAAGCTGAGGCAAGGTAATGCAACTTCCTGTCCTACCTACCTGACTGTGGACTTTATTCATCCAGCTGTTTGTCATAGCATCAAAAATAATCAGAAAATTTTTGTGTACAGGCAGTACTTGATGCTTTGTGGCAACGATGTGGAAGATGATTTTGGTTTTAGAAAGTTTAGAACAGTTTCCTTTTTAGACATATTTGAGAGCATCTGTCACACTGAAGGAATGTTCAGACAGAATTCTATGCAGTGCTCCAAGTCCAGTTGCAAGTCTTTGGTTAAATATAGATGCATTGTAGGAGCCTATCTTATGTCTTTTCAGGTAAAGGGGTTTGCAGTGTGTGCCTGGACACCTGAGTGGAAGCCATGTAAGCATGAAATATGACTGGATGCTAGAAGTTGTCCTCTGACATATGCACATGTTTGTAAGCTCTCTCTGTCTCTCTGTCTCTGTCTGTCTCTCTTTCTCTCTCTCACATACACACACACAAAGAAGAATCCAGACTTCATATTTTTTAGTCATTTCAAACTATGAAATACTAGTTACTTCTAGTATTGTCAGATTCATAAGTATTGGAGTTAACTTCTCCAACTGTGAAAAAAGGATTTTGTGTCCCTTTCTGACCTTGAACTCCTGGGTTATTTTTATGTGGCATGTGTGAGTAAACAGGAAAAGTAAACTTTAGACACTGACAAATTGGAACAGATTTTGACATAAGGTTATAAACTGCTATCTAGTAAATAGAATAATTATCAGTGAAGTATCGCATGTCTGAAAAATTACCACTAACCATCTTAGAAACATTGTAAACATTTTAAATTAATTTCCAGTAGCATGAGTTCTATAATCAGAAAGTTCATTATAAAAACTTATGTAATCAAAAGCAACTGGAATTTACTACTCTGATTTTATAATGAAATGTGTGTTTGTACGTGCATGTGTATGCACAGATATCTTTAAGTATATGCAGTTGTCTACAGAGTCCAGAAGAAGACATCTTATCTCCTGCCACTATGATTACAGTAGTAAGCCTCTCATCATGCTGTTGTTATCTGATGTCAGGACCTCTAAAAGGATACCTAATGATCTTAAAAAGCCATTTCTCCAGCTCCTCACTGATTATATACTATAAATTTACAGGAGCACCTACTGATGAAATATTAAAGGTAAAAGAAAATAACTGGGATAGAGTCCCTGGTTGGCATGGAACTTGTTATGTAGATGAGACCTGGCCTCCAACTTATAAAATACAATCCATCTGCTTCTTCCTTTCAGTACAGGGATTAATGTTGTGCAAGCCTCCAGCTAACCTAAAAATGAAAAATTAAAATGTAGCACTTTTATACATTTCAATTGATGTTTTAAAGAAATAGTCCAAGCTTGCTGAAATCACTTGTTTTTAAATTTATTTATTTATTTATTTATTCTCCAGATTTTATTCCCCTCCCAGTCCACCTTCTGACTGTTCCACATCACATATCTCTTACCTGCCCCCTGTCTCTATGAGGATATCCCTATCACCCACTATTGACCACCCACCCCATTAGACCTCTAAACTCCCTGGGGCCTCCAGTTTCTTGAGAATTAACTGCATCTTCTCTAAATGAACCCAGACCTGGCAGTCTTCTGCTGTATGTGTGTTGGGGTCTCATATCAGCTGGTGAATGCTGCCTGGTTGGTGGTCAATTGTTTGAGAGATTTCAGGGATCCAGGTTAATTGAGACTGCTAGTTCTCCTCAGGGTCACCATCCTTCTCAGCTTCTTCCAACCTTTGCTTAATTCAACCTCAGGGGTCAGCAGCTTCTGTCCATCGGTTGGATGCAAATATCTGCATCTGACTCTTTCAGCTGTTTGTTGGGTCTTTCAATCAGCAGTCCCTTTTTGTGAGCGCTCCTAAACCTCAGTAATACTCTCCAGCCTTGGGATCTCCCCTTGAACTGGATCCTATTTTGGGCTTGTCGCTAGACCTTGTTTTCCCCAGGATCCTCTCCACTTTCATCCCTGCAGTTCTTTCAGACAGAAACAATTCTGGGTCAGTTTTGACTGTGAGATGGCAACCCCCTCCCTCACTTATTCCCTCCCTCTCTTTCTGCTGGAGGTGGCCTCTATAAGTTCCCTCTCCCTACTGTCAGGCATTTCAACTAAGATCCCCTTGAGTCTTGATAGTCTCTCACCTCCCAGGTCTCTGGTGCATTCTGGAGGGTCCCCAGAACCTCCTACCTTCCAAGATTGCCTGTTTCCATTCTTTCTGCTGGCCCTCAGGGCTTTAGTAATTTTCCCTCACCCAGTATCAGATCAGATTCCACATCCCATTCACTTTCACTTCCAGTCCCCACCCACCCCTCTTGTGATTGCTTTCTTCTCCCTCTGAAGAGGGACTGAGGTGTTCTCACTTGTTCCCTTCAGCTTGTTGACCTTTTTTGAGTTCTGTGAACTGTATCTTGGGTATACTGCACTCTTTTTCTTTTATATATATATATTTGCTAATATCCACTTATTAGTGAGTACATACCATGCATGTGCTTTGGGGTCTGAGTTACCTTACTCAGGATAATATTTTCTAGTTCCATTCATTTGCCTGCAAAACTGAGGATACCCTCATCTTAATAGCTGAGTGTTATTCCATTTTGTAAATGAACTACATATTCTGTATCCATTCTTCTGTCATGGGACATCTGGGTTGTCTCCAGCTTCTGGCTACCACAAACAAGGCTGCTATGAACATAGTGGAACACATACCACTGTGGCATGGTAAGGCATCTTTTGGGGTATATTCCCAAAAATGGTATTGCTGGGTCTTCAGGTAGATTTATTTCCAATTTATTGAGGAACCTCCAGATTAATTTTCAGAGTGGTTGTACAAGTTTGGAATCCCACCAGCAATGAAGGAGAGTTCCTTTTTCTCCACATCCTTATCAACATGTGTTGTCACCTGAGGTTTTGATCTTAGCCATTCTGATTTGTGTAAGGTGGAATCTCAGGGACATTTTGATGTGTATTTCTCTGATCACTAAGGACTTTGAACATTTCTTTAGGTGCTTCTCAGTCATTCTAGATTCCTCTGTTGTGAATTCTCAGTTTAGTTCTATACCCCATTTTTTGATTGGATTGTTTGGCTTTTTGCGGGGTTAGCTTCTTGAGTTCTTTATATATATATTTTTTTATATTAGCCATCTATTGAATGTGGGGTTAGTGAAGGTTTTATCCCAATCTCTTGTTTGCCAATTTGTCTTATTGAGTATGTCTTTTGCCTTTCAGAAGCTTTCCAGTTTCATGAGGTCCCATTTCTCAATTCTTGAACTTAGAGCATGAGCCATTGGATTTCTGTTTAGGAAATTAGTCCCTGTGCCAATGAGTTCAAGGCTCTTCCCCACTCTCTTGTGTTAGACTGAGTGAATCTGGTTTTTATGTTGAGGTCCTTGATCCACTTGAAGTTGAGCTTTGTGCAAGGTGACATATATGGGTCTATTTTCATTTTTCTACATACAGACAGTCAGTTAGACGAGCACCATTTATTGGTGATGCTTCCGTTTTCCATTGTATATATTTGCTGTCTTTGTCAAATACCAAGTGTATGTGAGTGTGTGGTTTTATTTTTGGGTCTTCAATTCTATTTCATTTATCAAGGTGTCTGTCTCTGTACCAGTACCATGCAGTTTTTATGACTATTGCTCTGTAGTAAAGCTTGAGGTCAGGGATGGTTATTCCCCCAGCCATTCTTTTGTTAAGAACTGTTTTCTCTACTCTGGGTTTTTTGCCTTTCCAAATAAATTTAAGAATTTCTCTTTCCATGTCTTGGAAAAATTCTGTTAGGATTTTGATGGGGATTGCATTGAATTTGGTCCAACGGTCATTTTTCCTATATTAATTCTAGTAATCCATGAGCATGGGACAGCTTTCCATTTTCTGAAATCAATAGGATCACTTTGTTCTAATTAACTTACATGTAAAGACATCATAATGCATGTTGAAGTAAGTTACTCAAACATTTGTACCATCCTGAGCTCTGTGCACCTCAGTGAAGTGCTGCAGGAATGGCCATTCTGAAGCTTTAGAGCCTAACACATGGTTTTATATTCGCATAATTTACATGTTATTTACTCCTGTATTTTCATGTATTCTGCTCTTTCCATACCCAAGAAGTTGAGCTCACTTATGTGTTGAAGTCACTTCATAAGCTCTTCTCTTCAGCCAAATTCTCCTCAATTGGCTCTCTAATATAAGCATCAGCTAGAAGAAAGGCTGAGTTGTTGAATTTCATTATCACTATTTCCTGTGAGTAAAAACCTAGAATTAAAAAAAAAAAAAGGTAATGAGGAAATTCCTTTATTTCACGACTATTTAGAATTTGAAGCATTTTACTGTGGCAATCCCATATGTCCATCAAACTGTCTCATTCAACTACAATTGAGATGGAGAAAATGTACACCTACCATTTCATGTAGGAATCAGTAATAACATGTTGCAGATAATGCACATGGATATCTATTTCCGGATGTCATATTTTTATCATATTAACATTTAGTATGACTATTGGGAAAAGGGACTAAAACCTGGTGTTAAAATTTGTGTGTGTGAATGTACATGTTTTTATGACTGCACAAGCACGTGTACATACATGCATGTGGAGGCCAGAAGCCAACCTCAGATGTCATTGCTTGTAAGCCATTCATCTTGATTTTTTGGGGGGAAGGGGGACAATGTCTGTAACTTCCTGGAGCTCACTGAGCAGGTTAGTCTACATGACCAGTGAGCCCCAGTCTGTATCTTTTTGCTTTGTGCTATAATTGCAGGCATTACTCACCACATTGGACTTTCTTATATGAATTCTGACTCTTAAATCACGTTGTTATGTTTGTACATGAAGGATCATACCAAATGAATTACATCCCAGGTCCTGCCATTTCGAGCATGGCTTTCCATTGCTTTGTATTACTGTTAACTTGTTTCATTTGCAGTTTAACGCTTTGGTTTATAGTGAATGAATACTTGGAGTGTGGGTTTCATAAATAAGACTTATCAGTGATGTTGTGGACTGTGCAAGAGAAGCCTGAGAGCTGCAGGAGTTTCAGAATTCAAAACATTTAGGAACAGGCTAGGGAGATGGCTCTGGAGATAAAGGTACTAGGGGCTAAGTCCAAGACCCTTTGTTCTCCATGGTGGAAGAGGAGAGCTGACATATGAGTTGTCCTCTGACTTTACCCATACACACACCAAAATGTTACCCACCCACACAGGTGCACACAGGCAGTGGCTCTGCCCTACTAAATAAAACTTAATAGAAAGTAAAAAGGAATCCCCCCAAACCATATAAAAATGGCTATATGAGTGTTTGGGGAAGAGAATTGAAAGAAAAAATTCAAAAATTTTCAGACCATGGAGATTAAGCACAGAGAAATTTCAATGCTGCCCTTGAGCACTTCTAAACAGAAAATGAGAAAAACATATGAAAAATCTTCCATACCAGCTCGCATTTGCTCTCCCTTTTGTGTAATGACTTTGCCAATAATGGTGGGAGAGAACTTCAGTCCTTCGGAAGAAAGGATACAGATTGTATTTGATTGCATTGGCACATTTTCCCCTTCCTTTTGAAATTACTTAGGAGGTGATGCGGAACACATTGATTCCTCCTTGTAATGCAGAACTGCATGTTTGTTTAGTACCAGTGAAAACAATTGCACTAATGGACTTTGGAATTTAGTTATAGAGATGAATAATGTGCTCAAATTATCCATGAGAAAACTCATTATGTTGTTCAGTGTTAATTTTATATATTTTCTTATATAAAATTATGCTGAATCACAAATCATTGTTCATGTGCATAATTGCTATATTTTGAAAGTCTATTATACACTAGACATTTTACATTTGTTCAGTTTTTACTCAACAACAGATATTCTTCATATACTTTCCCAACTTTGTGAGGATTTGTAGATTAGATATATCATTTGATAGGTAAAAAACTTATGAAAATTAGTTATATAAAATACACAACATGGACCCAGGTAGACTGTAATTATGTTCAAAGTTAATGCCAAGATACTGTGACTGCTGAAACTATTTTCCTTTCTAAGTATACTTTTAAAAATATTATTTTAATTCTCTCCTCTCTCTCTCTTTCTCTTTCTATTGCTCTCTCTCTTTCTCTCCCTCTCTCTGTGTCTGTGTGTGTAATTGCATGTGTGTGTATGTGTATGATAGTGGGTACTTCACAGGCCAGTAGAGGTTGTCAGACATCTTGAGCTTTCTCTGCAGCTATAGTTGCAGGCAATTGTGAGGTACCTGGGTACTGGGTGTTTGTTGGGGAGCACCATCCAAGGACTACCCAAGAATGGAGTTCCCTAGAAGGTGAACTGGGGCTAGCAGAGACCAGATGGGAGAGAAAAATGGACACCAAGACAGAATCACTCCGTTCAAAGCATCTCTCTTTACTCAAGAATCTTTTTTGGGTTATATGAGGTTAGGCCCAGCCCACAGTCAGTTCTTCGCAGGTGCCTGGATTCAACCAGCAGACACCTGAAGTCCCGGGCACTGCACTGTCTCAAGGCTGGCGAAGCATGGCACAACAAAGGAAGCCAGCCTTAGCTGGAGAACCACCTGTATGTGGCCTGCCTTCAGAGGCAGCAGGTCTGCTCTCAGCCTGAAGCAGCTGAGGGAGGGGGCTACAGGTGTGGGGAATTTAAAGCAGGTCCTCTGTAAGAGCACCAAGCCCTCTTTACTACCTACCTTGCTCCCTGATTATACTAGTCGAACAATTTTCTCTTCATTGTACCCTAAGCAGCCGTTCTTGGAAGCTTATTTATGTTTCAAATATATTTAAAAGATTAAATGAAGAAAAATGTTTGCTCTCAACGTGGTTGTTTGCTATTCGTGTGACATTTGTGTCATTGAAGCTGGTATGAGGCTGACAGTCTAATGGAATTTTCTCCATGAAACTACATTGACCTGCATTCATAACTATTCTGAAACAACAGGAAGGATGATGGCATTGTCAGAAAGGAAGGTGCAGGGTCAGAGAACAGCACATAACTCCCTGTATCAGATTCATCCTGTTTTATTTTGGTCAAATACACCACTTTTCCATGTCTTGGTTTCTCAAATATAAAAGGATGACATGATGCTTCCACAACAATTTTTTCTATAACTGAAAGCTGTTTTCCATAAACATGTTTTAAAAACATATTTTAAAATCTATTATTCAGCCAAAATTATGCACATGCTATTCACATGGATTTTATTAGCATTGTATGATATATATCTTTATAATGTACTGATAAACTACTTTTCATAAGTCAACCTACATATTTCCCTAGGAAATTATAATACTTAATCAGGCAGCTAGACACAATTTACCTCTTTAATTTTTGATGATGCAAAAATTCTTATGTTTTATGAAATAAAATTATGTTAAAAGAAAAGAAAAGAAAAGGTGATGTTTCAAATGTCACTTGGTTACTATTGTGGTGTGAATGTGAAATATCTCCTATAGGTGCATACGTTGAACACTGGGTCCCTAGCTAGTGTTGCTTTTGTGAAAGTTCTGAAATGTTTGCAGTATCGAACTTGTCTTAATCTAGTTTCTATTGCTGTAATAAAACACCATGACCAGAAAGCAAGTTGGGGAATAAAGAGTGTACTTGGCTTATACCTCCACATATCTGTTCATCACCAAAGGAAGTCCGGACATAAGCCCAAGCAAGGCAGGAACCTGGAGGCAGGAGATGATGTAGAGGCCATGGAGAGATACTGCTTTCTGTCTTGCTCCACTGTCATACTCAGCCTGATTTCTTACAGAATCCAAGATTACCAACCCAGAGATGGCTTCATATACAATGGGCTGGTTCTTTGCCCAGTGATCACTAATTGAGAAAATGCTTTGCAGTTGGATCTCAGAGGCATTTCCTCAACTGAGGCTCCTTACTCTATGAAAACTCTAGCTTTCATCAAGTTCACACAAACCAGCCAGTACAGAGCTTCCTGGAGGAAGTAGGTTTGATGGGAACAGGGTTTGATGTTCACTATCCAGGTTCTACTTCCTGTTCTCTGTTTCCTGACAACTGATGCAATGTGGCCAGCTTCTGGTTCCCTGCTTCTGTTGCCACACCTTCGTTGTGTTAATGAACTGTGTTCCTTGTACTATAAGCCAGAACAGACACTTTCCCTCCTACATGAGAACTTCCTAAGTCCTAACCACTAAGTGTCTGTAACATTGTGATCATTAGGAAAATAAAGTGACATTTAGGAAACTTGGACTATTAAGTAAATATTGACCAATATATGCTATTAATTTCAAGCTGGGTATTTTTAATCTGCTATACAAAATGACTGTCAGAAAAGCATCTTTATAAAATTATTTTCAGAATATGGTATCCTATAAAAATGGAATTTGATCTTATACTTACAGAAACATAGATTTTTTAGAATTATATAACCTTTTCCAAAATATACAGCAGAATGGTTGTATTTTCTTTCCATTTTAAAAATTTATTTATAGAAGGACTTATTTGATTTTCTAAACAAATTTATATATGAATTTAAATTATAGTTTTACATTTTTATTTATTTGCATGTAGATTATGTAACTAATATAAATCTAATTGCCCTGGGAATCAAATAGTATTTTTCTGATCCTCGGGTTATTTTATAAAATTTACCTTAATATTCTCATATTGAGCTTTCTGAGCACAACTCGACCCACAGTTCTCTAATTAATAGTCTCCAGTGGCCACTTCACTACCTAAATGATAAAATCAAAGTCTTTAATTTGCTTCCTGGGTACTTCATATACTATGATCTGGGCTTACTTTTCTCACTTGATTTCACTCCGTTTCTCATTTTACGCTCTAGCAACCCTGAGCACCCAGCTACAGTTTTCTGGTTTCTCACCAATGGCTCGGATTATTCTTTTTTTTTTTTAAACTCATTTCACATATTTCTTTGAGACTTTCTTTGAATAAGCAAGCATATTTTGTGTTTGCAACATTTTAACTGTTTGATTTGGGGCTGGAAAATGGTTGGCTGCACACATTGCACTTGCATAGGACCCAAGCTTGGATCTCAGCACCCATGTCAGGCAGCTCACAACTATTTGTGTCTAATTCCAGCTCCAGTAGGATTTTACATCTCTAGTCTCCATTGACACTATGCTCACATGTACATACCCACCACCATGTACACACACATACACTGGAAAGTTAAAAAAATATGTATACTATTTCTATTCAAAAGGGTAAAGGAGATTACTATATAATGAAAGAAAGCTGAAGGACAGTAATTGACTTGGCATCACATAGCATCTTACTAGCAGTCAAGAAAAACTGTGCTCTTCCTCAAGGTCTTCCCTTTCTTTTCTCATCTTTTTTTTCTCTCACTATTAAGCCACTAAATGAAATCATTCTCATTTAAAGCATCTCATTCCAAGTTGTATGAGTACTTATGTAAATGCAGAATCTATATAGGGTAGGGCTGTTTTGCTTGAATATGCAGTATGTGCTCCTAGAGAGAGTTGAGTGAACTGAGTTGATACTGACTTGATTTGAACATCATCAAGCTTGTTTCTTTAAAAGGTTAAGTCATAAACATGTTTGCTCTGATGAAGATATAGTATCTTTTGCAATTGTTCATCTGTCTTTGTAAGGCTAAAACAGCAATATGATATGTGCATGAGTAAATTTGTATGTATGTATATATATATATATGTGTGTGTGTGTGTGTGTGTGTGTGTATTTGCATGAATTAATAAAATTGTATTACCAAGTATATGTTTATGACCATATTTTGACTGGGTATAGTTTGTCAACTCTTGATTTAGTGGGCAGAAAAAAATCCAATTAATAGCTTAAATTGTCAATCATGCAAGCACTGAGAGAAAGAAAGCATATTCTTAGGTCTCTTCAGTTGTTATGTCTGTCTAAGTCTTTTCCAAATTAGGCATTCTGGGCAGTATAGAATAGCCTCATAAAAGTATAAGTTGTATAACTCATCCACTGATGAATCAAAGGCCTGACAGATGGCTCATTTAGTGAAGTGATTCCTGTGCAAATCCGAAAATCTGAGTTATGTCCCCCAGGACCCATGTGAAAATAGAAGGTTGCAGTGCTAGAAAATGTCTGGAATACCAGCAATGGAGACGTGGGAAGAAGAGGATCCCTGAGTTCACTGACAGGCAAATGGCCTAATCAGTAAGCCCTAGGTTTAGTGTGAGACCCTGTCTCAAACAAAACAACAAACAACAAAGAGGACTATTGAGAAAGAGCCATTAGCAGATGGCCTCCACATGCGTACACATGTACATATGTCAATGATCCCTGTGCACACATCTACACAAAGACAAACAAAAACAATGAATTCAACATGGATTATAAGCAGAAAGAGTCTGGAAACATTGGTATAAATAAACACATTGTAAGGCATTGCTTTAGATGGTTAAAGAAAGTTGGTAAGTTTCAGGAATAACTTATCTGTCTGCAGAAGGCCAGGACCTTAAGTCATAACTCCAGTCTTAAGTTCATGACATGTGAGACCAAGAGAGAGGTGATATTTCAGTTTTTCTCCTAAAGCAGGAAGAAAACAATGTCTCTGATATACCAAAATGATTCTTTATCGGAAGAGTGCTACCCTCTGGTTCTTTTCATGCCCATCACATTGAGGAATATAATCTTCTTTACCCACTCTTTCAGTTTCAGCATTGAACGCCTCCCAAAACACACAGGAGAGTTTGATCATAACATCTGATAGCCATATTCCAGTGTTCCAGTCACGTTGACACAGGAAAAAAAAAAAATAAACATGTAGAGTAAACTAACAATTCTAAGGCCAGTTTGTGGGGCAAGAGCCAGAAAATTTAAATTACTTTTACAAAGGTTCACTTCCCCTAACATACATACTTATATGAATTCAGGCCACAATTAAATTATGTTAAAATGAAATATTTAACAGTGAAGGACACTTATGCCATTTTAAAAAGAATATACCTATATTGAGCTGGAATGCTGTAGACCTGCAGCAGACATAAATTCCAAGTCTTGTTATAATTATTTTTTTGGTTTTTCGAGATTGTGAAATTATCAAAATGCATATGAATCAAGTTTTAATACACTGTCTGGGTGAATTGGGCTGTCCATTGCATCATTTCTTTCTTTGGGTTCTCAGGCATGGGTCCAACAGTATAAGAACTCTGTAACATTTAACATTGAATAAACAGTAAACCTATGGAAAAACAAACAAACAAAAAAACCCAAATAAATAAAAAGAATATGCCTAAAACTTGGTATTTTTATTTTTATCTTTGCATATATATATATATATATATATATATATATATATATATATGCACATTAATTATAAAATGATATAGCTATATTTTAAATTTTTGCTGTTTTTGAGACCTAATGTCTCTTTATAGTTCAGGCAGGTCTGGATCTTGTTTTCTAGCTTGCACTGGCCTTGAACTCATGATCCTTCTGCTTTAGCTTCCTGCACACTGGAAATTACATTCTACTATATCTTAGTAATCTTCTTGACTATTAAAAAACATTTTTTTTCAAAATACACTGAACAAATGCAAATAGCACAAACTGTTGTTATTTGAAATTAGTACCAGGTGCTGTTAAACAGTATTTCATTCACAGGACTGCTTCTCTGGCCTTGTTCCCACCATTACAATCCACAAGACTCAAGAAGAAAACATGTCACATTATAGAGATTTTTAAGAACAAACAAGAAGCCATTGCTCTAATAACAAAGCCAGTGATATGGACTAGAATTTATGAATTTGAAGGTCTCAAGATATGTCTTAAAATCTATTTCATTCTTAATGACCTAGAGATCCCTTGTGGTTCATAGATTGGTAGATATCTACCTGTAAAATAGTGTCTATGCCTGGCCCTTGTCATCTTGATAAACAAGATGTTGTTGGGAATTGACAATGGCTCTCCTTTATATAATTTTCTACTTAAAATAGCTTTATAGATTGAAGTACATTGGAATCCATCAATTTTCTAATCAAGCTATAAATATGTCAAGATTGCATTCTTCAAAGTCAATCCTACTGTCACTTCTTTATGATTTTTCTATTCTTCCTTCAAGAGTTATTATGGTTTTCTTTCAGGAGTGTAAAATGTAAAGGGGGAAATACAGTGAGCCATGGAGAATTTCCTGTTTCCTTTCTGTCTGTAGTTGTTTATGACTTTTATTTCTATTTAGGAAATAACAGTAAATTGCCATGTCATTGACATTTTAGAAATCCTACCATAGACATTGACGTGAAGTCTGATTTGTATTATAATACCGATTCCCTTACATAATTCCCCATGTAGAAACCCGGTAGATGGCCATTATCATTTGCAATGCTTCTTGCCTTTCTTGGTCATGGGTGGATTAATGGCTTTCATAGCAAATGGCCTTTGAGTTTTGTTATGTGGTCTTCAAAAATCACAATTACACAAAACACACACACACACACACACACACACACACACG
Source organism: Mus minutoides (assembly GCA_902729485.2). Taxonomy (NCBI): domain Eukaryota; kingdom Metazoa; phylum Chordata; class Mammalia; order Rodentia; family Muridae; genus Mus; species Mus minutoides. The sequence continues at coordinate 602,842 of LR750278.1, forward strand.
TGCCTCATTATTCCTTATGTTTTGTGTGTATGTGTGTGTGTGTGTGTGTGTGTGTGTGTGTGTGTGTGTGGTGTCCTTCCCCACCAACACAGTTGGTGCAATTGACCAGAGCCCTACCGCACCCAATGGCATCCATTGTGTTGTTAACTAGGCTAAGAGAGCCCGGTACCCCTGCAGCAGGTTCTGCACGTACGTCTCCTAGGTCACCCTGCTCCGCCCAGCTTACCAGAGGCCCACCTACGACCAGCCCACCTGCACAACCTGAGAGATGTCACGAGATTTCAGGGTTCCCGCCAAACTCCAGAACGCCTGCGCAGAAGACTGGGGGCGGGTTTCCCTTCCTTTATCCCCAAATGCTTGTCCACCATTAAAGAGTCGTTCTAAGCAGAAGCAACCATGTAGCCTCGGAGACCTTCTTTCTTCCCCCACTCCCTTAGTTTCATTTCAGCTTCGGGCCAATCCTCCAGGAGCCCAGTCCACTGCGGGCAGTGGACCCCAACATGTGTGTGTGTGTGTGTTGGAAATCACATTTCAACTTAAAACTGTTATTTATCAGACCAGTATTGTTTTTAACATTTGTGTGTATGTATGTATGTATGTATGTATGTATGTATGTATGTATGTATGTATCATGTGTGCTTCTGTTTATGGGTGTGTGCATGTTGTAGCACAAATATCCACATCAGCTGACAACCTCCAGGATGTTTTGTTTTGTTTGTGTTTTGTTTCCTTTTCCACCTTAACCATTGTCTCCAGTTCATCACTATGTCCACCAGGCTCACTGGCCCTCAAGCTTTAAGGATCATCCACCTCCCTTCTCCCCACAGGAATCTGAGGTTATAGATATGTGCCTAGTGAATCTGGATTTACATTGATTTTGAATATTCAAACTTGTGTTGTGCTGCAAGCTGTTTAGTAAATGAACCATCTCCTAACCCTTAAACAGGAATCCTTTACATTGCTCATTTTGATTTATCTGCACTGAATATTTTAGCAGAAAATGACATTTTTCTCTAAATTTATCAAGTATGTCTTAATCTCCCCCAGTTTGACACTTTGGTTTTCAAGCTACATTTACTATTATGTTATTTTTGTTATTTATTTGTTATTATTATGCTATTTTCCTCAATATTTTCTATCCATTTGCCAACTTTGCTTTCATAGAAAAGTAGAAATTCCTGTTTGTGTCAGTGATCACAAAATTCATACTTTTGAAAGACAATGCAGTGCCCAGCTGAAACACCCTAGCTAATTGACCAGTGTTAGATGAAAGGCACATATCAGATCTTAACTCCTCAGAGGCAGAAGCCAGGCCAAACACACAAAGGCAAAATAACACGTTGGGACTGCAGCAGGGTGTCTACCCCCCATTAGAATCTTGGTTTTGTATAGTTTTGGTAGATGTACAGATTTTTTTATAATTCTTGATACAATTTCATAAATATATTTTATTTTTCTTTTATTTTACTATATTAATTTCCTAGGGCTAACACTTTACCATAAACTGGGAGGCTTATAGTGACAGAGAAATAATCTTCAGAAATCTTACAGGATGTGTCTAGAACTGTAGTAATATCAGGGTTGTATCAAGTTGTATTAGAGCATTGTTTTTCTACTTGTGGGCCATGACCCCCATAAGGGTCACATATCAGAAATTCTGCATATCAGATATTTACATTATAGTTCAAAACTAATTTACAGTTATAAAGTGGCAACAAGATAATTTTATGGTTGTGGGTTGCCACAACAGGAGGAACTGTATTAAGTGGTTTTTGTATTAAGAAGTTTGAGAACCACTATATTAGAGGCTTTCAAGGACCTGGCCCCTGCCTCTCTCCTCAGTCCTACTAACACTTGATGTTACTGGTATGTCAGTGTCTGTTCCTATCTCTGCTTCTATGACAATAAAGTCCTCTCATGTCTTTTCACTATTCTCACATTCTATAAGTACACATGCCATTGTATTTATGATGTCCTATAAATCCAGGAAGATTTCAAGATATTCAGTGTAGCACTAGGGCAATGGCTCAGTCTGTAAAGTGTTATCTATGAAAGCATGAGGACCCCTGGTCACATAAAAATTGTGAGCACGGTGACTCATTGTTATAATCTCAGCACTGGAAAGCATAAGACAGCAACATCCCTAGAATTCACTGGCCAGGTACTCATTCTAGCCTAATTGTTTATCTTCAGGTCATGCTAGAGAACCTGTCTCAAAATACAAAGGAGTCATGTTGTGAATAACAACACCTGAGGTTGCCTTCTGGCTTCTATATGCAAGCACACACCCCTAACATGAACATATCATATACACACATTTGTATAACTCATGAGATCACTATTATGGTAACATATATTTTGAGGATCACTATTCAATTCATGTCCCACACCTACCTTCTATCCTTCTCATTTTCTTGCTATTAGTTTTCTCTTGGACACATTGTTTTGATATACTGAAATGATTCTCTTTTTGAAGCTGATGGATAGTCTTACCACCTTTATAAGTGACTTGTAGAGAAGGCTAATTTTTCAAGGTTTATTTACTGCCTCTCCAATAATTCAGATATTGATAATTTGAATCTTGTCTTTTAGGGATACTCACTTAGGATATTAAAACTTTGACTTCTCCAGTTTTATTATTATTAATAACCAATTTAGACAGGTTATCACTTCATTACACCTTATTTCCTCTACATCTTAAATTAACCTTGTTCATAAATATCACAATCCATCTGTGAGTTACCATACATTGAGTAGCTTACAATATATGCAAATTGTAATATATCGAATTACAGGACAATCGCATTCAGTGATCGTTTATGGAATTGCTCATATTTGAAGAGCCAAGTCGGCACTGATTGTCTTATTGTTTCCTAGAGACATGCTGATTAAAAAGTTAACTCAGAAGCTTGTTGAACTAGCATTTTAGAGGAACATATAAGCACCCATGATGTGAGCTCAGAGCCAATAATCTAGTAATAACTGATGAAAACAGTTCCTTGGTTCCTTAGGGATGAGGAGCTGGTGTAGCAAATGAAGAATTTGTTGAGCAAGCATGAAGACCTGAGTTGATTCTCTCGAATATACATTTTTAAAGCCAGGTATAGTAGTATCATGCAGTGTTAGGGAGAGTAGAAGCATGAGGTCTTTTGAACTCTAAGAGGTTTTATTCTCTGATAAGTTGAGGAAAACATTTTTCCAAGTGGAAAGAAGTGAGGACTCATTTTCTAGTCACTGGATACAGCACCAAAATCATCTCCCAGAAGCTGAAGTTTAGAACAGGAGACCACAAGGGGACTGAACTATAGCCATAAATGATTAATGCAGAAGGAGAGTTGAGTACCATCCAGAGGCTCTAAGTTTCCCTTTTCCAGATTGTATGCAACCAAATGTTTGTCTTTTTCACTTGAAAAAAAAATCATAACCATGGTGTGTCCAGCAAGCAGTGGCAATCTTTCCAGATCTGATCAATGGAACGTAGGCAGTGCTGAGACTGAAGAAATTAGTTAGAAAAAGCAAATGTTGACCTTGGAAGTCAAGTCAGGAGCAAACCAATTATAGTTGACAAGAGTGGATGGAGTAAAATGAAAACCATTCAGATGTTAAATCCATCCTCAACACTCTCCGGTTATGCATGGGATTATAGAACCTGGACAGGTCCAAGGCAACACTATAGCACTTGCCCTTCTAATGACTGGTGATGGGGTTTGATGGTATAGTGGGAGTGACCAGATGACAAACAGAAATTGGTAACTTAGGTTTAATACAGGCATTAATTTTCCTATCGCATTTAAGATGCTTAGATTTTGTAGAATCTTGAAATTTGATTTCATTTTCTTTTCAGTTCTTCCTAGAGTAAACAATGATTATAGTGTTTCTAATGCTTGGGGGAGCTTTTCTTTGTAGTATCACTGAGATACAGCAATATCAGCTCTCAGTATAAATGATATCTGTGATGATTAATAATCCTTGCCAACTTGACAGGTTTCAGAAACACATAGGAAACAAACATCTGGGCATTTCTACATTACAAGGAACTTTCTAGATTACAAATATTGAGATGAGAAGTTTCAACATACTTCACTGAGTTCTGACCTGAGTTCTGAGTATTAATCTTCATGGATATACTCTGTATATTCCCTCACAGTGTCATTATAATATCTCCACTCTTGCCAGGATGGCATCCAGGGAGTAAATATGTGTATTGTCATCAACGTGCATAGATATTGATTACTATAGGAGAGGATGAGTCTTTAGAGACATTAGCAGCCAAATCCTTGCAAATTATTTTTTTAAGCTTACATCTACTGCTACTGATTCTTAAGAGCTAATGGTCATAGAGTTAGACTCATCTGACCCTGTGATCATGAGCTTTTATGCCTGTATTCACATCAAATGTGAACCTTCACTTTCAAAACCATCCTGATAGACTGACCAGAGTAGGCCTGGGAACTAGTGGAAATCTCAGCCTTCTCTTCACTGGAGGGTGGTGGCCAGCTGTGCCTCACATTTTAGAGGAACACCTATTTCTCTTCCATTTATGTTGAGAGATCACTCCCCTAGAGTTGAGTGGGAGTCCTTGGGGACTAGGATTTTCCCTGGTGTCAGTCCTGAATCTGCCACATTTCACTTTCTCATTTCTGTCAGAGCGGAGGATAGGACTTGGGATTGAAGATCTCTTATTCTAATCTTTAGTCATGCTATTGTCAACATCTCAGAAAAGTTATAAAATGTCTGGGCTTTGCCACAGCCAGTTTCCATACTGTTCATTAAACACTGTAGTTGTTACCTTGTACCTACAAGGATTGAGGGTAGAGGGAGCACAGGTAGCAGTGTGCTTGACATTCATGACCTAACATTGAGGACATTCCAGGTTCAGTTCTGAGCCTTGCACTACGTTTAGGGGCACAAAGGTATAAACCCAGTGGTAGAGTGATATAAATGGGGGGATAAGGTAGTTATGGTCATTCATGGGTAACAGAAAGTTGGAGATAAGCCTGGGATATATGTGTCTTATTTTCCATATCCAAAGTAGGAACAACTTATGGGCATTACAGAATTAGCAACCTAGGAATATCACCCTGAGTGATACCTCACCCTTTTAAGAGTAAAGACCCATAGCTTGACATGCTGTTATATTTTCCTAATAAGATTTTGAGGAATTGGTCTGGAATATGGTCAAAGGAAAAATGGCACACTCTAGGAAAGCCCAAACTGTCAGAAGGCATGTTGCTCTGAGGTTATAGAAAATTAAACCAAAATGTTTTAAGGAGAAGGTATAGAAACCTATTCTTACAGGTCTCAGAGTAGTAAGGGTGGACAATAGTAAGCTCAGAGTCACTAAAATGCCAATCATGGGGAGAACCTTTTGCCTGTGTGTTTATTGAGGTCCAGAAACATCATCTTTCTGCCTACCCAAAGAAGGATACAGTTTGGATAATTGAAACATTTGAGAGGTGAAACCTTAGTCACTTGACTTTGTTGACCCTTGAGTTTTATCATGGTTATCTGCTCTCTGGAGTATTGTTTGAGGTCATCTAGTGGAGGAATGGACACTGTTGTCTATGAATTGTCCTTTTAGGAAGGGGACATAACTAAGCCAAAGATAATGGAGTGAAACTGGATTTCAGGCAACTTATTTCAGATATAAAAATGGATGTTGCTGGGCATGGTCACGTATGCCTTTAATCCCAGCACTCGGGAGGCAGAGGCAGGCAGATTTCTGAGTTCGAGGCCAGTCTGGTACACAGAGTGAGTTCTAGGACAGCCAGGAACACAGAGTGAGTTCTAGGACAGCCAGGGCTATACAGAGAAACCCTGTCTTGAAAAAAAACAAAACAAAACAAAACAAAACAAAAAATGGATGTCAAGGCAACAAACTTATGATCAAAAAGTAACCCACAAACTCACCCTTCTTTTCCTAATAGAAAGTAATCATCGCCAGTAGTTTCCTTTTTTAATTGGTTATTTTGTTTATTTACTTTTTACCTGTTTCCCCTCCAAAAATCCCTCATTCGCACCCCCTCCCCCTGTCTCCACAAGGCTGCTCCTCCCACCCACCCACTCCTGACCCACTGCTCTATCATTTCTGTAAGCTGGGACATCAGAATTCAGAGCTTCCCCTCCAATTGATGCCAGACAAGGCCATCCTCTCCTAAATATACCTGGAGCAATGGGTCCCTCCATGTGTGTTCTTTGGTTGGTGGTTTATTCCCTGGGAGCTCTGAGGTGTCTGAGCAGGTGCACCCTCATGGGCCAGTGTGAGAAGGTGATGAGTGCCCTGCTCTACGACTCTATCATATGTCCTTGAGACTGATTCTCTTATTAAACTGCATCTGGGCTGGTGGTCTACAAATCCCAGGGTCTGTCTTCACACCAACACTGAATATGTACATATGCATACTCATGTCAACTTGTTATGCAGGTGCTGTGATACGACTTGAGTCTTCAAGTTTCCAGAGCAAGCACTCTTAAGAACTGAACCTTTTTGTCCCAGGCCCATTGTCTTTTAATTGAAGAGGTCTCCTTTACAAGAGTCTTCATTTTAAGTAAGTACAAAAGGGCTTTTAACTACAGAATCCTCAGCTCAAACTGAGTTGATCCATAGAAGTAATTAAAGATGAATAGATAGGAGAAGTTTCAGATGTGCGAGCATTTAAGCTCCATTCTATTCTGTTGATTCTCTCCTCAGCAGGCTTATCTTTCCCCGTAGTACTGAGCATTGTTAGGACTAAGTATAAGTCCCTATATGTTTTACTGTGTCTTCTGAATATTACTTTCTTATGTCCTAATATTCACAAATAGAGAAAGTTAGATCAAATAACTCAAGAGATAACTCAGTAGTTAGGAGTGTTTCCTGCTCTTCCCGAGGATTGCCACTCAGTTCCCATATTCCACATTGGAGTTACTACCTGTAACTCCAGCTCCAGGGGTTCAGAGACTGTCTTATGTCTCCAAGGACATCCACTCTCAGGTAGCATAAGTTCATATATACACAGTACACATATACATAAATGAACTATAAATACATCTTTAAAAAGAAAAAAAAAGTCACATATCTCTGTCAAAGAGAAGACTGTGAACTGCTTGGCAGAATGTACTTTTGTACATCCTGAATGTACTCTTCTTTCCTAAAACTCGGATACATTCCTTTGAGAATTCTCTCAGTGGCCAACAGAAGGTGTGGTAGTAGCCACATGGCATCTACAGCAGATACTCATGAAAATTATTTGTCCGAGAAGAAGATAGTCTGTTCTCAGTGTTTCAAGAGTTAATTTCTATTTGTTTGAGATGGTAATGGCCTTGAACCCAATGTGCACCTGGAGATAACCTTCAATTTCTGATCTTACTTTAACCTCCCCAGAGCAGAAATCACAGGCATAGGACACTCACTACACCAGGTTTTGTGCAATGTTGGGTACTGAACCCTAAGTAAGTGTTGTGTCTATGCTACAGCCTAAATAGCTGATTTTCATATTAAGTAGAGTGAGACAGTCTCTCTTTCTTTGATTCCACATTGCCAGTATTCAACACTTTAGACCTATCCATCCCTTCCCCACGTCCTATCTTAAGATAATGTCATGGGAGGCTGCAGGGTTTTCTGTTTTATCCATGAACAAGACATGTGTTGGTAAATTGAGAGAGTAGCCATCACTCACTCATTGTCTAGAAAATGGTCTTCTGTGGTTTCCCTGGCAACTCTCTGATTCCTTTGTAACCTTTTAATTCTAGCAGCTTTCCTTTCATCCAGATATTCTTCTAAGAAATGTAGCAGTTCTTTTCAGGTTTATAAGGTTGCACATTTAAGGTCTTTAAATAAAATTGAGCATGAACTCCTTTGAAAATTTATGCAAAAGTTGTATCTTTCTGAAATGGATTCCTTTTCCCTTTAACGGTTTTCTCAGTGCTAAAATTGGAATAAATGTTTCAACTTTTGTACTTATAAATCACTTCCTACTGAATAAAATGTGGTTTTGATTTCTAAGTTGAAGTCCATCCATATTAAAGGGTTTTTTTGTTTGGTTGGTTTTTTTTTTCTTTTTTTGCTTTTTTTTCTCTGTTTTCTCATTTTGAAACAATGTGTAAAGTGTTGTGGGAACCCTCCTGTCAGAGACATAAGCAAAGTATCCACATTACTCATAAGGTTTCAATAACAAGCCAAAGAATGATGTTACCAAAGTTTATACCGGAGAACCAGGGAATTTATTGAGCTTTTTATCAGAGCATGGGTGACCCAGCATGGATGATGGCCTACCTATAATCATATGGATGGAGTTGCATCTTTGTTAGCCCTTCCCAGCCTACAGACTTATAACCCTTCCCCAACACTACCACCTGGCATATGCAATTAAAGCAGACTATCACACAAATATCTGGGCAAATACCTGGAATCTCATGCAAGGGTCCAATGAGCCACTTCATCCCTCTATCCACATGTTTGAATATTACTCACTCTTGCAAATAGGCACAGTTGGTCTGATGAGGATGGTGGCTGTTTTGTGTTTGGGGCTTTATAATAGGTGTGTTTCAGTTTTCCTTTTGCCCAACTAGCTCCCAAATTATTGAGACTGGACTAATATATTTATTTGACAAGCTTTAAGGATACAATGTCTGAGCAGTTATTACTCTATTTTAATATTTTATGTTAATATGACTACCTCTCACCCAAGCTCCCCTAGATACTTGCATTTTATGGCTTTACCTGTTCCAGGTTGTTTTCTAAAGGTATCTGTTGGACTTTCTCTGCCTGAATCTCCAACTTCCTCTCTCTCCTGCCACTCCCCTTGTTAGCAGGAAATCCACCCCTTTTATCCTCCCTGCATAGTCACTGGCTTTTAAACTCTATTGACATATTTGGGAAGAATTAAAGAGCTGGTATTTATATAAGATTGAGACAGAAGATTCTCTGAATGATTGTAACCAGTTATAGGAGAGACAGAAATCAGCATTGGAATCTTCACACAGTACACAATAACATTATGCCTACAGTTTTGCTTGCAGGACAACACTACTATACAGGAAAATGAGAAACTCCAGTTTTCCTCTTCCACTCATCAGCTCAAAGTTACTAACAGCTCTCTCTCTGTTTCCTATCTAGCTGTGAAGCCTAGTAAGGTTTCTATACCTATGCTCGAAAATCACTTTGCTCCTGTGGGTTAGGGGCTTTGATTTTCCCTTGCTGCCTGATGGGAATTATTCACTGACTTAACTCAAACAAAGGCATTCAAGATTGATGTAACATAGGGCTGTCACTGAAAAGGTCAGGGGAAGAATCATTTTTGTGTGCCTGGCAAAAAGAGACTATATTTTCTCCAAAGTGTGGATGCATAGATTTACATCTGTGTAGAATGGAATGCTTTTTGATTTGTATTCAAACAAACCATGATGTGGCATTTATTGTCTAAATATACAAGTTTTTTAAATTTACTTTTACATTTACTTAGTGCCTGTATGTTCATGCATGTTCATGTGTATACATGTATGCAGGTGTGTGTGTGTGTGTGTGCGCGCGCGCACGCGCATGCATGTGTATGTGTGGACAATGGATGGCCTCAATTCATCAATCTTTTATTTCAAAGATTTTTGTTAGTTTTCAATTATGTATATAAATGAATGTGTCTGTGTGGATATGTGTATGTGAGTGGAGGTACCTACAGAGACCAAGTGAAGATGTCAGATTCTCTAGAATTGAAGTTAGTGGCAGTTGTGAGTAGCTTGACAGGAATTCTGGAAGCTGAAGTTTGATCCCCTAAAGTAAGTAACACCAGCTCTTAACCACTGAGCAATACCTTCCTTGTTATTTAAGAAAGGGTCTTAGGTCTTTCACTAGCCTAGAGTTTTCCAAGTAGATAAGGCTAGACTAGCTAGCTATAAAACCTAGGGGTATGTCTCTTACTATCTAGTTCTGGGATTGCAAACATGCACTACTGTGCCAACCATTACTCACATGGGTTCTAGAGTTGGAAATCTGTTTCGCATGCTTGAGTGATATATTGTGTCATGTATATATAACATAATGTTTACATAGTCTAACTGCCCTGAGAACTATACAAAGTGATTGGATATGCCTACAGGGGAGAATGGCAGTGTCAATGACAAAATTATATGAGGGTTATCTTTTTATCTATCATTTTAAAAAGACCATTTAAAACAAAATATTATATCCAAGTATGGTTTGGACTCTAAGCTCCCTGGAAGGATCATTGATGTTAAGAGAAAAGCTCATATTTATTTTATTTGAGAACATAATAGGTCAACCTGTTGAGCCATAGGTTTGTCCCACTCATTGTGCAACACTAAGAAATTATTTAAAATTCTTCCTTATTGTCCATGTACGATCGCATGATTGCAATACCTATATGAGCTTTTTCTCTAAACATGAATCATGTATGTGATGTCATCATAGATTTAGGAACAGAAATCTCAATGGAGAAGTAGACTTGTCCTGACATTACTGTAGTCAAATAGACAAATGTATCATCTGCTTTATCCTTAGTATGTGCTGGATACTCAGTAGCTTCTGTTGTATGTAAGATATATTATCTTTCTTTTTTGAAGTCTACATGTAAACACTATTGCAGGGTGTGTATATAACTCTTTTTTTTTCTTGTTCTACAGCTAGGAAAATACATGTAAATTAAGGTTGGAACAACTGGCTCAAGTGATACAGTTCAAAAGTAGTGACAAGGAAAAATGTTTAGAATTAGTCAGAAAGTGATTAAAAATGACTAGATGATCATAGTCATGATAGGTTGAACAGTGCATTCTTCGCATTAAGTCAATAATAAGCAAGCTATAATCTGTAGAATTGTAGAGGTTTGGATTAGATTAAGGGACAGATAAGTCTCTCTAGGAAAGAAAAATGGAATAGTCAAGGATGAATGATGGGAAAGAACTAGAGTAGAGACTGAAGAGGGAGGCAAGAAGGGACAAAATAAAGGGAGGGACAGGTAAAAATTAAGGACCATTAAGGAATCCTATTATAGTAGAAGCTTCCTAAAATATGTTCATATATGAAGGCAATCCAAAAGAAATTGCCAAATAATAGAAGAGACAGAGCCCACACTGGCCATCTCTGTCACAAAATGAAACTTCAAATACCAGGAATTGGTTACATTTAATTGAGTCAATGGTCAAAGGGGGCACATTGACTCCCCCAAACAATCCAGGCTGTTGCCAAGATTAAGTGTCACAAACACTCCACAAAAGGGCAGCAAGGGCCTATTGGTGAGGACAATATGGAGGAATTGAACTGATGCTAATACTGCCTTCACTTCTGTTAGCATTTATGGTACTGGAAGTTACATTTTGCACATCAGCATGAGGAGAAAGAAAAACACCTATCCAGCTATAGTCCTTCAATCTACAATGGTGTCCTCGCTGCTGCAAGACATGCTAGTGCATCGGTGACAAGAAGCCTGTAGGGGTGACCAGCAAATATCTGATTTGACTTAAGATCCAGACATAGACATACCCACATACAGACAAACACACACACACACACACACACACACACACACACACACACACACATATACACATATACACATGCACACACAGAGAAATGAAACCTATACCTGTCTTGACACTATTTATTTAGGTGACCAAGAACCTGAGACTCATAAAATTTTTATTTTATTTCTCTCCATTTTATTCTATAGGCCCTTTGCATATATACATATGCTTCTGCTTTTGTGTTTTTATTGGCTTCCTGAATCTATGAATCAGTGTGTCTCTGCATCTATGTCTGTGCCTGTCCTTCTGTCCTTTTTCTCTGTTTATTTGTTTTGTCCTATTCTGATGTGTTTGTTTTATCTTATTATATTTTATTTTATCCATTAGAAGTCTGTTTGTTTTCTAAAGAGTGACAGATAGGTGTGGATCAGGATGTGAGGAGGAGAGGAGAAACTGAACATAGTAGAGGGAGGGAAAGCTAATCAGGATATATTATATGAAAAAAATCTTTTTTCAATAAATGAAAAAATGTGCTTTCCTATTTACATGCACATGGGATAGAGGGTTGACCTTCCTGTGTTTCTTAGCTGCTTTGAGTAAGAATTGTTGTTTCCAAAGGCAACTTGCTTGTTGGTGCATAGTAATCAATTGAACAATTTATTTAATAAATCACTGCTCTTAAATTAAAAATGTTATTACATAGATTTTTTTTTCTAGTGTATTTGTGGACATACATGCCAAAGTGCAAGTATGGAAGTCAGAGGACAATTTCTTCTCTGTTTGCACCTTGCATCCTGGAGATCCAACTTCAAACTCCAGGCTTGTTAGCAGATGGCTTTATCCCTTGCACCATGTTTTCACCCATTACTGCTTTAAAGCACATTTTTAAATATCCCAGTGCTCTTGGAATGTTAACAAACTGGTGATTTTACTGTGTCTAGCTTCAGGAATGGATCCATAGACTACCCTGCATCATACTGAGATGAGGACCTCCATCCTGCAGCTCTCACAGCTTCCAGAATAGGTCAAGCACACCACATATCTGCAACTCTTTGGAAACCCTTCATAAAACCTTTTTGATCCAGACATGCTTGTGTTTTAACACAAGGGTCAACTTTATTTAGTGCATATCTTACATCATGTCAGCCCTGTTTTGAAATTAACATTTAATAACATTACCTGGACACAACATTCTTCTAAAATCATATCTTATAATAATCTTTAAAACATTACTTATACTTTAATGTGCATGGTTCTTTCAGTGTAAATATAGCTTTTATTTGCATGATTTATTCATTGTCTTTCAATGAGCCTGGATCTCAGTGATTAGGCAATAATAACAATCATCTTGTTGTGCTTTAGTTTATAATTGATTTTATATCATTTAAAGATTTTGCTGTTACTTTAATGGCTTTGAGCATTACTTGTTTCCTGTTTTAAAAAGAAAGAGACAAAAAGACACAGGGATACAAAGCGACAGACAGACAGACAGACAGACAGACAGGCAGGCAGGCAAGGTAGGGAGAGATGATGAAGGGCATTGGAGGAAAGGTTCAGCCATTATGACTACTTGCTTTTTTTGCAGAAGATTCGAGTTGAGTTCCAGTATACGTGTCAGACAGCTGACAATGCCTTACAACTCCTGATTCATGGGACTAACACCTTTTTTCTGGGCTTTGCTGGTACTCTACTCATGTGAATATATCGACAAAACAAGATACATATGAACAATCATAAAACAAATCTTTATTTTTTAAAGACAAAAATTATATATAGTGTCCTTTTGAAGAAGCTGAATCCATACTCCTAAAGGCTCATTTTTGTTATTTAATAAATTGCAAGGGTTTTGGATTTGCTCCTGTTGTTACTGCTTTTCATTTTTGTTTCTCTTGTTTTTAACCTATGCTTCTGTTCTGCTCACTTCTGCCACATCAAGCAGGGTTCTTTGACTTCCACATGTTAAAAACTTTCAAGATCTCCCCTCTGAGAATCCACTTTTCTTCAAGAGACAGGCTTCTCTGACAGGCTTTCTTCTGTTTCCATCTGAACTCTCCAGGCCTGCTTCTTTGCTGCCTTTCCTGGCTTCACAAATTCACATCCTCCTTTTAATTGTCCCTGTCTCTAGTCTTTCTGACACATCCTTAAGAGGGTCCCCAAGTGCATGAAAGGTAACTCTGTAAGTCTCACATGACACAGAATAACTTTATTCTGCTTTCTCCCTTACTGAGGATTGACACGGTATTCTATTCTGGGTTGAAAACTCTTTCCTTCTAATAATTCTGAAGCCAGTTTTTCCTTTGTCTCCTACGTTCATTGTTTCTAACAGAAAAAGCCTGCACTAATGCATTTCTCGTGACTTCATGGTGATTTTGATTATCTTGACAGTTTGCAATCCTAGGGGGGGAACAGAAGTGTCTGGAAAGATGAGATATTTCAGGGGTTAGAAACACATGCTCCTCTTCCAGAAGACCAGAGCTCAGTTCTCAGCACTGCCTACTAACAACTGCCTGACACTCCAGCTTCAGAAGATGCCATGTGCTCTTCTGAACTCTTTGTGCACTCACATACCTGCACATACCCACACAGACACACATACACATATCCACAATTTTAAAAAGGTTAACTCTTTTAAATAAATAAATAATATATAAATAAAATGGATGTATCTAAATTTCCAACTTCCTTGCTGTGCCCTTGTTTTACTTTGAATATTGTTTCTCCTTGCTTGTGATGAATTCATCTAAACTGTATCTTGAATAATTTTCTTTCTCATTCATTTCTCAGTTTGTCTTTCTGAAACTCCCATGAGCTGTAGTTTTGTTTCTTAGCTCTCTTTTTTTTCTCCTGTACAATATCCTGGTGCTTTGCTCTGTTACTGCTTTCTTATTTTATGTCTGCCATAAGAGAAGACTTTTTGGCTTCCTCTTTCTGCTATTTTACTGTATACTTCTGTGATTTTTCTGCTACATATGATTCTGGTGTTCTTCATACAAATAGCCTATACAACCTTTGTGTAGTTTGTGTGTATGTGTACAAGTTCATGTATATGTACAGAGTACAAGGTCAACTTCAGTTAAGGTGTGGCATATACTGCTCTTTAGTTAGTTTCTTAGTTGGTTAGTTTTTGAGATGGGGTCTAACACTGGACAGGAACTCACCATGTAGAATCAGCAAGCCCCATTGTTCTACCTGTGTCTGTTTCCCCAGAACTAGGATTACAAGCATCTACCACCAGGTCTGGGTTTGTTGTTGTTGTTGTTGTTGTTGTTGTTGTTGTTGTTGTTGTTGTTTAATGTGAAGTCTGAAAATACAAATTCAAGTCTTCAGGTTTGGAAAGCAAGCACTTTACCAAACGAATGGTTTCTGTGTCCCCTTGAATGAATTTTTTTTTTTTTTCTATTTCATTCTCAGTCTAATTTATTTTATGGAGGCTTCTTTGTATTCTCCCAAATTTTATAGATCCTTCTTCAGGAAATCAAATGTAGGTGTGAAGCACTGGAATGGTCACCTTGTTCATTGCTTACAGATGGACACTGAAAAGGGATGGTGATGGCTATGATGTGAGAATGGAAAGGGCTCTCTCATCGTGACCTTTGTGCTCCATAGTCATTAACTTCATGCCTAGGTACAAACCTTTACAGTCTAGACAATGAATATTGACTGCAAGGTATTTCATTTGGTTGGACAGAGTTATCTACTCACGATTATATTCAACTAGGTTCACAAAGGAAAGGTGAATACTCACTATGCCCAACATAATAGCCAGGGTTTGGCAATATAATCTCCAAAGCTTCGATAGCATATATTAATGCTCTCTGACTCTTGTACTTTGCACCTACCCAATGATAAAGCAATATACTTAAAATCTTTGACTGACTAGTTCTGGACTAGGGGATGGCTCAATTGGTAAAGCATTCTTCTTGGAAGTAAAAATACCGAAGTTCAATCTCAACAACCTAAATAAAAACAAACAAACCCACTGTGGTCATGGTGCTCTCAATGGTAAAATGTTGGAAATATGAGCACAATGAGATCTCTGACACTCACTGGCCAGCCAATCTAGCTGGGTGAGCTCCAATTTGACGCCCTGGCTTCCACATAAACAACAACAACAACAACAACAACAACAACAACAACAACACACACTATAACAACTATAACCCAAAAGAAACTGGACAGAAAAGGTTTGTTTCACCGTGTCAAGTCAAGGCAGAGGTGTGAAGGAGAAACAAAAGAGAAACACTGTTTCCTGTTCTGCTCCCAGGCCCAGGTTAGCTTCCTTTCTTATACAGCTCAGGGCAACCTGCCTAGGAACAGTGTGGCCCAGAGTGGACTGGACCCTTCTGCCTTGATGAGCAATCAAGAAACCCTTCTCACACATGCAAAGGCCAATTCAATAAAAGTAATTCTTTAATTGCGGTTTCCTTACATGTCTAGTTGGCAATAAAAGAACCAGCATTACAAGGCAAAATAATATTAAGATTTGTAAAATTATTTCAATGTGGGATCATGGAACACTTTTAATTGTAATTATGTTTAAAGCTCTGACATACCTCAATTGCAAAAACATACAAGGGACATAATGCTGAAAATATAATAAAACATTTGTTGCTAAATTAACTGACATCCTATATTATAAAAATTATAAAGTTGACCATTTCTATTTTTCTGATATTTGTTGCCAGGGTGAAAGATACAAATCAAACCAGAGATGGTAGTTTTCTTTCCACTGTAAGCTCTGTAAAAATAGCAATAAATCTATTTGAAATGTAGAAATGACCTTTACAGGTGTATTTTATGGAAGTTTCTTTTTTTTTTCTTCACATGAGGTATTTTGTTGATGACTGTTCAGTTTTTAAAGTTGCATCACATTGAGTGTGAAAATTCACATGTATTTCTTACTGAAAGTGTGCTATATTGCATTGTGTCTGTGGGGATCAGAGATCAAAGGAGGCTTAAACAACCTAAATGAAAAATGCAGTAAAGGCTCACTAAATCTGAACATATCACGATTTGCTTCATAAGTTCTGAGTCTTTTGGGGGGTATAAGATGTTTTGGACCCAAACTCAAAACTTCAAATTTTCATGTTGCTGAAGGTAATTTTATGCAAACTATAAATTCCTGTATCTACATGTTAGAGTCCCCCATTATATGAGTACTCTTTTCTCCAGAGTAATAACATACAGTTGGTAAATGTGCAAGGACTCAAAGTCAAAAGCTAAAAGTTGGAGGTGCACAAAATATCATGGATATCCCTTACTATTCATTATATCTTCATGCTCAAACAAAAATGATTTGGGGTGTTGTGCACACTCAAGACTGAGCACCTCAATCATACACCACAGACGTATCATTAAGGTTTGTACTTTTCATGAGAATATCAGCCATTCTCTGACTGTATGTCATAATAAGCTTACAAGGAGCTGCATACAGAAGTAAACACCTCTCAGATACCCCCACAATTGTATTTTATTTTTTATAAAATTGCACACTAGAATTGAGAAGTGATTTTCTTTGCTTATTCCCAAAGCTATTTTCTGAAAAGGCAAATAAAATATCAAGCTTTCTATTCTCACCGCCTTTTCCCACCATCGTTCTCATTGACTAGGAGGGAGTGATCTGTGCCTGCAGCAACATGACTCTTCCCCATGATTTGCTCCCCTGAAAACAGGTTACTAAAAGACCATAGAAATGCCAAATTGGGGTTCTCATAGGAAACACCACCCAGGAGTAACATGATTCTCAACCCCTCTGTGACCTCTCCTATACTGGTGGGAGAAGGTAAGCCTCATCAAAAAATCTTCTCAGCCCATTTTCAGTGTCAAGGGTTCCTAGAAAGATGAACAAAGTGTCCCAAGGAGTCATAAAACACCTTGCTACGTATTGCAGCTGTCAGGGATGTGGATCAGTTTGTACAGTGCTTGCATTCCATATATAAATCTTTTAGGTCCATTCCCAGTTCTGTGTCAAAATGCTGTGGTGGCCCATGCCCATAATTATAGTACTAGAGGGGTGGAAGATCAGAAGTTCAAGGTCATCTTTAGATACATAATGAGTTCCAGACCAGACTGGACTACCTGTGACCTTGTCAAAAGTAAGAATTCCACTTAAGAATATTTATATTAATTTAGTATATAGTTACTAGGTTTTAGCTATTGTAAACTTTTTTCTGCATCATTTAATTGGATTTGTGGGTATGTTCAAAAACATAACTACAATTGACTTTTTTTTTTTGTCTTACTAAATCTTTTATCAGAAAAAGGAAAATTGCTTTCAGAAAAATGAAGGAAGAAATTTCCCATCACCCAAGGAAAGCATCCCATGTGTTTAGTTTAGCATAGCTGTGTTGGAAAGTATGCAGATAGGAAGAAGACATAGATTTTTGTTCACAGACCTTGGATGTGTTCAGGGTGATGGAAAGGATAAAGATGAGAGAATATTTGAAAAAAAATAAAAAGTAAAGCACATTTTAAATGTTTCTGAATAGATACTATAACACAGTATAAAAACCTAGAACAAAGTATAAAAATTCCAGAGGCTTAAAAGCAACAAGAAACATATTATCTCTCCACTATAGGGGAACCCCTTAAGTGACAATTCCTTGGCTATGGACAATCAATTCCCAAATCCCATCTCTGTCTGTGGATGTCCCAATGAGGACACTAGGTTTGAGGATTAGATTTCTAATTTATTAAAGTACAACCTCATCTTAACTTATATATCATATGCATACACGTATACATACACACACACACACATATGTGTGTGTATATATATATATATATATATATATATATATATATATATATATATATACTTATGTGTATGTATATACATACATATCTCCAAGTAAATATATATTATGAGGTTCAGAAGACATGAATCTTGGGGAGACACTGTAAACCCACAAACTGGTGGATAGGGCTGTCTAGTTACAGACATAGAAAAAACTAGAGTGATATAACAGTAGCTCAGACAGTAAAGTTCTTCTCTTTGTAACAAAGGTATCTGAGTTGGATCACCAAAGTATATAAAAAGAGTTCAGAATGCTTGTAATCACAAAGCTGAGAAAGTAGACAGGAAACATGGTAAAGCTCACTGGCCAGGCCACAAGTTCTAGAACAATGAATTCTATTTTGTAAAACAACTATTAAGATTCTGTCACATGCTAACTCTGAATATCTGCTTATTTGTTTAAAAACAAAACAGTAGCTGTTTGCTTAGATTAACTATTTAGACAGTCAACAGAAATTTTGTGTTTAAGTCTGTACATATTTTAAATGACGATCAAATAAAACTTAAACACAGAATTATTTGATGATTCCATTTAGATTTATATCACATATATATATATATGTTAAGAAGTCTCTATTGTATTTGATTCCCATGCAACCCTTCAAACGATCCTTAGTTTTAGCTCTTCATACTCATATTCTCCCAGTCTTCCACTTCCCTCTGATTCCCCAATTGATTCTCCAGTTTCAGTTGCCCCAATACTCTGATCCATCCATAACTATTAATTCTAATTCACTTTCCTAGGGGGACCCCTCCCTCCTCTCTATTCTTTCACAGTATCACTAACCTTTGTGGTTATACAGATTGTAGCCTGTTTATTATAGAGATAACAGCTAACATCCACACATAAATGAATAGATACTTTATTTGTCTTTTTGTGTCTGTGTTACCTTTTCAGAATGACTTTTTTTTTCTAGTTTTATCCATTTATCTGTTGTGGATTGCCCTAATGCTGTTTGTATTTTAATGCTAATTCTGCTTCCCCAAGATGGGCTGCCTCAGACAAGGAGTGAATAATATACTCTGGCAACTTCATATAAACGTTCATATATAACTTTCATGATTTCTTTTATATTTTACAGCTCTGTAATATTCTATCTTGTAAATATAACACATTTTCTTTACTTTTCCATTCATTGGTTGGCATCTAGTTTGTTTCAGTTTCTGATTGCTATGAATAGAGCATCAATGAACACGGTTGAGCTAGTATAGCTGTAGCAGGATGAAGCATCCTTTGGGTATAAGTCCAAGAATAGTGTGGATCTTTATATAGATGTCTTCCTAGTTCCCTGGGGATCTACCACGCTGATCTCCACAGTGTCTTCACAATTATAAACTCTTATGAGCAATGGATGAGTGTTTGGCTTCCCCTAATCTTCAACAGCATGAGTTGTCATTTGTTTTATTGATCTTAGCTTTCTGACTTATATAAGATGAAATTTCAATGTGCTTTTGATTTGCATTTCCCAGAGGGGTGAGGATATTAAATATTTCTTTAAATGTTTCTCAACTACTTATGTTTCCTATATTGAAAGCTCTTTGTTTAGGTGTGTACCCCATTTTTACTTGGTTTATATGTTTTCTTGATGTCAATCTTTTTCTCTCTTTTATTAGATTTTTATAGGTTTTAGATACAGCTATGCAATTGTAAAAAAAACTTTTCCTACTCTGTACCCAGCAGCTTTGTCTGAATGAGGGCATTCTTTGATGTTCAGACTTTTCAGTTTCCTGAAGGCCTATTTATTAATTATTTTTCTTATTGCCTGGGCTATCAGTGTTATCTTCCAGAAATCTTTCTCTATGCCATGAGTAGAGGATTATTTCCTACTTTGTCTTCAAAGAGATTCAGTGTATCTAGCCTTATGTAGAATTCTCTGATCCATTTGGACTTGAGTTCTGTGCAGGGTGATAGACAGATATGGATCTATTTGTACTTTCTATATGCAAATATCCAGTTAGATCAGCAACATTTATTTAAAATATTTTCTTTTTCCCATTGTGTAGTTTACACTTCTTTATCAAAAATCAGTTGTCCATAGGTATATTCATTTATGTATTGGTCTTTGATTTGATTCCTTGCAAATCAACCTGTTTGTTTTTATGCTAATACCATGTAGTTTTTAACTACTCTGTCTCTGTAGTACAGGTTGAAACCAGTGATAATAATACCTCTAGATAGTCTTTCATTCTATACTATTGTTTTAGCTATGCTGGGTTTTTTGTTTGTTTGTTTCCATACAAAGTTGAGTATTATCATTTCAAAATCTGTACAGAATTGTGTTGGAATTTTGATGGAAATTGTACTGAATCTCCTTTTAGTAGAATGACCTTTTTTTTTTCCTACATTAATCCTACCAATCCATGAGCATGGTAGATCTTTCCACCTTTTGAAATCTTCTTCAATTTCGTTCTCCAAAGACTTGAAGTTTTTGTCATATAAGTCTTTTAATTCTTAGGGTTAACCTAAATTATTTTTTCTTATTTATGGCTTATTGTGAAGGGTATTATTTCCATGATTCACTTCTCAGTCCATTTAATATTTGCATATAGGGAGGGTACTGATTGTTTTTTCTTTTGAGATAGATCTTGTATCTAGACACTTCACTAAAGGTATTTATCAAGCTGTAGGAGTTCTCTGGTTGAATTTTTTAAATGTTCTGCACTGCAGAAGTCATCACACTTGTCTAAAAGTAGGATATTGTTATGTCAAATATTACACTGGTATATCACAATGAGACACTTTGATAACACAATAGAACACTATGATATCATAATAGGACACTATGCTACAATAGGGCATTGTCATGACACAACAAGGCTTTGTGATGTCGCAATAAGGCACTATGATGAAACAATAAGGCAACGTCTTGTAACAATACAATACTGTTATATCACAACATAATTATGTCAACTATGATGATACACGAGGTAATGCTAAGTCACAATGTCATGATATGATATCTCAATAGTACACTATGATGATGTGCTAGTGATTATGACACTGATGTCACAACAGGCCATTGTGATGACATGATAGATTACTTTTATGTCAATATACTCCACTGTGATATCATATGATGTGCTGTGATGACATATTAGGGCATTATATGTCACAACAAAATGGTGATATTACAGTAGGACTCTGTGATGTCAAACAAGGGCACTATGATAAAACAATGGGGCAATGTAATGTCATAATTTAACACTGTGATGTTACAACACTGTACTATAATGAAACAAGACAGTAGTGTTAATGTCCAAATACTGTACCATCACGTCACAACAGCATACCCCTATGTCAAATTACTACACTATTTTATCACAATAGGGCACTATGATGATACAACAATACAACATTGTGAAATCACAGTGGGGTACTACTATGATATAATAGAGTACCATGATGACCCAATAGATTACTGTTGTGTCACAATACTATACTTTGGTTTCACAATAGAACACTGAGATGTCACAAGACACCCTGATGATACATTGGATATTTTCTGTTAAAATATAACACTGTTATTTTACTTTTTACTTATATAATAATAAGGACATATAGTATTATATTGAGGTCTGTGATACATTGGGACTTACTTGAGTTTTATGCAGAGTGATAGATATAGATCTACTAAGATTCTTCTACATGCAGGCATCTAATCTGACCAGCAGTTTGAGGATGCTGTATTGATTCCAGTATGTATTTCTTGCTTCTTTATAAACAATTAGGTGTCCATAGGTGTGTGGACATATGTCTGGTACTACAACTTATTGAATCAATTCATCAACATGTCTGCTTTTATACTAATATAAGCCACAAGGTCTGCATAAGTTTATGCCAGATGAGGTTCTAATATTGAGAGTGAAAGTGGATACAAGCCACCATCCCTTACCTGGAATCTATCTCTGAATTATACCCACTCACAAAAAACAAACAAACAAACAAACAAACAAACTTAGTTTTCTCCACATGAATCTCATTGGATATGTAAACCACACTTAAGGATGAGCCCAGTTCCCAGTAGTAGATGGCCAAAACAAAACAAATTCAATAGTATTTTTATATTATGGTTTGTTATTTTTTGTCTTTATGGAATTTCTGTGTGTAGAACAATTTAGTTATTTTTAATCTTATCCCCTGCCTCTCATTTTATTTGCTTTCTTACAAGTGAGGAAGAAAATGTGTGCATTTAGGTGGTTGAGTAGGAAGGTGGGGAGGAATTGGACCATGTTTGGGGGAGGTAACCATAATAAAAAATATATTGAAAAATATTTTCAATAAAAGATAAACTAAATCAAAACAACATGCAGGTGTGAAAAAATGACTCTTTCAAAGAGTATGAGTCTTATTCACACAACACTTCAATCACCTTATACCCATCAGTGAATCTAGCTCCAGTGGTTCTTGATACCCATAGGCATTGGCATCTGTGTGCACACAAATGCCACATGCATGAGTATGATTAAAACTAAAATGAATCTAAAACAGTAAGTTTATGAAATTTAACTGCTGCACAGCAACAACAGTTTCCTCAAAAAATTGCCTAGCACCTCCATCCCATGTCCCACAAGGCTTTTCCAGTTTTCTTTCTCTGTCACCCCAGGAACACCTGGACAGAATTGACATCAACAGTGACTTGAGCCCCTATATCAATCACTATTTAAGAATATGCCCCCCCTTCCCAGCTTGCATATAGGTAAATCTGATGGTAGCATTTTCTCAGTTAAACTCACTCTTTCCAGATGACTCTGGTTTGTGTCAAGTTGACAAACAACTATTCATTATATTGACCCTTTAAGAAGGAGTGTTACAACGTGATGAGAAAAATGTTCTGAAAGAAGATCTCCTTGTTTATGATGATCTTGCTTAAAATACCTTCTCACATAGGTACAGTGGGTAGGGTATTCCAGAGTGCTTGTAGGAATTGATTTTGAGTTTCGTTCATGTGAGGCCTCTCTACCTTTGTTGCTCCTTCCCTCTTTCCCTTCATCCTTTACCTTCCCTTCTTTTCACTTCTTTTTCCTTCTTTCCTTCTTTCATCCTCCCTATCTCTCCTTCCCCTTGCCTCTCTCTCATTCACAATTTGTTCAGAATAACAGCTCATGTGCAAGATGACAGTGCTGGGGCTGGGCACAAGAGTCAGTGGGTAATGGACTTACTGAACAATTATAAGGATCTGGGTTCAGATGCCTATCACCCACTCAAAAGCTTGGCATTGCAGTCAGGCTGCAATCCCAGCACTGCTGGTGGGAGGGAGGATGAAAAAGGCAGATCCCAGCAACTAACTGCTCAGAAAGTGTAGGGAATAAAATGAAGAAGAGGGGGACAGTGGGGTCCCAGGGATAAGTGGGATAGAAAAAAGATGCCCACGTCCCGCCAGAGTTTCCCTTTTCTCTGGTCAGTCAGGTGTGGGAGGGCTGCTACCTACCCTATCCACTCATCTCTGGGTGGGCATTCCTCTAACCCACTCTTCAGGGGGGCGGCCAAGGGGCAGCCCTGCCTAGGGACACCCCTCCCCCCAGAGCTACTTTGCCACTTTGGGTTGTGGGAGAGAGGGAAAAGGGAAGAAGTTCCCAACACTGACCAGAGTGTGCCTTGAAGGAGCAGAGACACTCTATGGTTTAAGAGCTTTAAATGCAGGGAAAAGAGAGAATGTAGAAAGGAGAGAGAGAGAGAGAAAGAGAGAGTGAGAGAGAGAGATTGAGAGAGAGAGAGATTGAGAGAGAGAGAGGAAAGAAGAAGACAAAGAGAAAAGGAAGAGGAAAGAGAAGTGAGAGAAGTTATAAAAGAGTAAGAGAGCAAGGTGGGGGCTGAACACCCCTTTTATGGTCTTCACTGGTGCTAGGTAACTGGGGAGGAGTTTAGCCTGAAGGTCAGAAGCTTGGGCCATTGCTTATGTGACTACTGACCATGCTTCTCTTGTGGGGGCTGTGGGAGGTGGTACCTTAGGCATGGGCAGGAGTTCCAGGAGCATGATGGAACACCTACCATGTCATATAGGTGAATTATAACCATCGGGGTTCAGACCTCAGCTTGACTAGAGACCAGCTTGCAATTCCCCACAATTCCTCCTCTCTTTTTATTAGAAAAGAAAATGGGTGAGGGTCACTGATGTGACTGTGTCATTAATTGTGAAGCATAATGTCTATCTAGATTAATTAATTGCTGTTCAAAAATGGATGTTATTACTCTCAAATTTTACTACCCATGAAATAACTGACTGTACAATTTTTAGCCTTCTCAACTCAATCCCTTGCCTTCTCAACTCTTACCCTTAACTCTCCTTACTACTCTGGCTTTGTTCTGCTATTTCTCTAGGCTATATATTTTTTTCTGATAAGTCCACTCCATTCTCAGGTGGAGCTGTGGCAGCAGGCCTCCTGTGGATATAGACCTGTAGAGTAATTGTAACAAAGGAGCAGAACACCAGCAGAGGATATGGTCTCTTGGGAAACTTGGAGAGCTGAGGTCCCTCTCTGTGTGAAGCTTTCTTCAGCTGTTTCTGTTTCGCACTGATGGTGTAACCATCCCTCTGCTACCAGTTGTTGGGAACAAAATAAATGGGGGGGGGGTCTGGAAAGAAGTGGGATAGGAAAAAGATGCCCACGCCCTTCCAGAGTGTCCCTATTCTCTGGTCAGTCAGGTGTGGGAGGGCTGCTACCTACCCTATCCACTCATCTCTGGGTGAGCCATTCCCCTCTTCGGGGTGGGGGGCAAGGAGCAGCCCTGCCTAGGGACCCCCACCCTAGAGCTACTTTGCTACTTTGGGTTGTGGGAGAGGGAAAAGGGAAGAAGTTCCCAACACTGACCAGAGTGCGCCTTGAAGGAGCAGAGACACTCTACTATGGTTTAAGAGCTTTATTATAGAAATGCAGGGGAAAGAGAGAACGTAGAAAGGAGAGAGAGAGAGAGAGAGAGAGAGAGAGAGAGAGAGAGAGAGAGAGAGAGAGAGAGAGAGAAGAAGAAGACAAAGAGAAAGGGAAAAGAGAGAAGTGAGAGGTAAGAGGACAAAAGAGTGAGAGAGCAAGGTGGGGGTGAGCACCCCTTTTTATGGTCTTCAATATTGCTAGGTAACTGGGGAGGAGTTTAGCCTGAAGGTCAGAAGCTTGGGCCATTGCTTATGTGACTACTGACCATGCTTCTCTTGTGGGGGCTGTGGGAGGTGGTACCTTAGGCATGGGCAGAAGTTCCAGGAGCATGAGGGAACACTTACTGTGTCATGTAGGTGAAATATGACCATCTGAGTTCAGACCTCAGCTGGATTGTAGACAAGCCTGCAATTCCCTACAAGAAAGTCTCACCAAAATGAGTATCAGGTACAGGCTGAATTTCAGATTCACTGAGGAGATGCTATCTCTAAAAAATAAAAGATAGAGTGACCAAGGGAGATTCCTGACATTGACATATGGCTTCCACTAATGTGCAGGGACAGGGAAAAGAATTGGGATTGGGGAGAGGGAGAAATGGGAAAGAGTAAAGGGGGAGAGGGAAGAGTGGAGAGGGGAAAGAGAAGAGGGGAAAGGGGAGAGAACAAATTCATTTGAATTTTGAGGTCAATTCAGCATAATCAGTTGTGACTGATTCAGTGTGATGATAATTTGTTAACATGTGTCCTTCTTAGGTATATTGCTTTACTCTTTTAAATGGTTAACTAGGCTGTTAGTAGCCACCAGTATGATTTTTTAACTTAGCGTATATATACCATTTTTAACTACTCTTTTTCAATCCTTAGAAAGTAGCTCTTAAGCTTAGTCTGTGCCAGTAGAACCTATAAGTAGCAAGGTTGATTTTTTTTAAATTTTTATTAATAGTTCCATTTTTATTTGGGCTCTCTCTCTAATATATATTATATAGAAATATATATCAGATATATTTATATATATGAATATATACAATATGTTATATATTATATAATATATATATATTCAATATTTACACTGTTCTTTTACAGAGTTTTCCCATTTATCTTGCAATCTTTCATGTCATTCTACTTTTTTATTTTTTATTTTTTTCATTTTTATTAGATATTTTCTTAATTTACTTTTCAAATGCTATCCTGAAAGTGCCCTCTATCCTCCCCCTGCCCTGCTCTCCTACCCATCCACTCCCACTTATTGGCCCTATTAGTTCCCTGTATTGGGGAAGATAAAGTTTGCAATATCAAGGGGCCTCTCTTATTCAAAAAGATGGTGATGGATTAATCATGAAGGGCTAACCATCTAGCATTATAGGCTGTCAGGCCTCCTGTTTCCAGACTCCTTCTATGGTTGCCAATACCTGTGGGTAAAGAAATGAGCTCATTAGAAAGAACTTCGTAATGTGTGCTGTGTGACATCTGAACTCTGCTTTCTTTTTTTAAGTAGATATTTTCTTTATTTACATTTCAAATGCTATCCCAAAAGTTCCCTCTACCCTTCCCCCCCACCCTGCTCCCCTACCCACCCACTCCCACTTCTTGGCCTGGTGTTCCCCTGTACTGGGGCATATAAAGTTTGTAAGACCAAGGGGCCTCTCTTCCCAGTGATGGCTGACTAGGCCATCTTCTGCTACATATGCAGCTAGCGACACAAGCTCTGGGGGTACTGGTTAGTTCATATTGTTGTTCCCCCTATAGGGTTGCAGACCCTTAAGCTCCTTGAGTACTTTCTCTAGCTCCTTCACCGGGGGCCCTGTGTTCCATCCTATAGATGACTATGAGCATCCCCTTCTGTATCTCCCAGGCACTGGCATAGCCTCACTTGAGATAGCTATATCAGGGTCCTTTCAGCAAAATCTTGCTGGCATATGCAATAGTTTCTGGGTTTGGTGGCTGATTATGGGATGGATCTCCCTCCGGGTGGGGTAGTCTCTGGATGGTCCATCCTTCCATCTTAGCTCCAAACTTTGTCTTTGTAACTCCTTTCATGGGTGTTTTGTTCAGACTATTTTTATAGTAATATGATGCAGGATTATAAAGTAGCTCTATCCTGTGGGTCTTTAAATAACACATTATCTTCAGTTCTTTCTGAAAGATAAGCTCTGACTGAAAATCTCAGTAGAGGGGGCTGCATGAGATGAAATAGAGCAATTGTCCTCAAGCTTCCTAATGCTCTGACTCTTGAATACAATTCCTCATGTTGTGGTAAGGAACATAAAATTTCCAGCTATGTCATAGCTGTAATTTTACTACTGTTATGAATCATATTGTAAATATATGTTATTCAGGAAATATGATATGCGTGAAAATATCATTTGACACTCCAAAGGGGGCATGACCCACAGGTTAGGAACCACGAGTTTGGTCTCTTCTTTATTGGTTTGTGTTTACTTGGTTGGGTTTGGTTTATTTGGTTTTTCCATTGGTGGTCCTGGCAGTTGGCTCTTACCTGGCAAGCTAAGCCCAGGTTCTACTCCTGAGTTCTAAATTCAGCCCTTAAAAACATCCTTTTATTTGTACTGTTCTTTTGTCTGAGCTGTCTATCAGCATGATCATTTGATTTATGCATTCAGAATCCTGCCAGTGTCATTAGCCATTGCTTCTTTCTCATACTTAGCAAAGCTCCTGTACTATAATTCTCTCTCTCTCTCTCTCTCTCTCTCTATATATATATATATATATATATATATATATATATATATATATATATATTCATTTCTTCAGCCCCCATATGTGTGGATCAATGTGGATCCAGGTGCATGTCTGTATTTCTGGAGGCAGGAGTTCAATCTTCGCTTTCACTGGAAAGTTACCTTCCACTTTGTTTTGGGGGAGAAGCAGGGTATCTTGTTGACCTAGAGCTCTGGAAATAGGGTTGTGTTCCTGGTAGCTTCAGTGATCTCCCTATCTCTGTCTCTATTTCTCCAGTCCCAGTATTCCAAGAGAATGTCACTACACCTAAATTTTTTTTTACAGCATTTTTTGATGCTAGGTTATTTTTCCACCAGGGAAATGAGCCAATTCAAGCCAGATTAAAATATATTAAAGGCAGGGTTATTGGGTGGGAAGTGAGGGTGGCAAGTTCACTGGCCTCAAGGACTAAGGCCAGGGAAGTTGCCCTGGGAAATGGGGAATAGAAGAGGGAGAGAGAAAGAGAGAAAGGGTAAACATTTAGAGAGAGAAGAATAAAACAAAAGAGAAAGAGATTAAATCTCTGGGTTGTGTAGGGAAGATCTCCTGGGGCAAGGCAGCCCATGCCCTTGGCCAGGTAGGGACTTAGGGATGCTGGGAGAACCTGGAGGCCAGGTCTGCTTTGATATGTAAAATATGCACCTCAGTCCCTTGTCCAATACCAAACATCCTCAGATTTGGAAGGATCTACTGAGCTTACCACCCAAGCCCTTTAATGTTTTATTTCTTGACTATCCTCTTAACAGTCTTTTGTACAGAAAATAAAAAGATTCTGACATCCTGACCTAGAAGTCTACAGTTTTATGTGTTTTATAAACGTGTTAACTTCTTTCAGTATGTAAAGTGTTCAAATGTAAAACTGAACCATTGTGGCAAGGACCTTTGTAGAGCTACTTTATATTCTTGTCACACATCTTTATTTGAGGTTATAAAACACTTTCCTGTGATTTTTATATGTTGAAAATTGCTTATGATCATCAATAAAATCTTCCCATAGTAATGGCTGTTGAAACACCAGAGCAGTCAGTTTAGTGGATGTTAAGGTAACTCAGCAGAAGGAGCAGAAGATGCTATCTTTTATGAACAAAGTGTTTCTCTTTTTTCTGTTTTAAAATTTCTCATATGCAAATGAAACTAGACTTGATTTGAGACTTTATTGTTTAGATGTGATATTTTGTGATCTCATTAGTCTAAGAATTTTTGAATTGCTAAATTTTCGTTCACAGTATTACTATCAGAACAGATTACAGTATAAGAGACATTCAGTATGGTTATAATTTGAACTTACTGTAAAAGTCAACATATAATTTTGGGTGTATTAATTACATTTATATTGCTATGATAGCATATCATATCATGATCAAGTTTAAGGAGAAAGGGGTCTATCCTGGCTTACAGTGCCAGGAGGATAGTAGCATCCATCAGAGCAGGGAAGGCATGGTGGCAGCAATGGGAATCTGGCTAATCATTTTAATTGACTGACATTCAAGGAACCAAGAGAGAAGAACAGGAAGTAAGATGAGGCTATAAATTCTGACAGGCCAGACCTAATGGTGTACTTTTCCTCAGACTTTATTTTCGAAAAGTTCCATAGCCTTCCCAAACAACACCACTAACTAGGTTCAAATATGTCAATACAAGAGGATCATGGGAACATTTCTCACCCTAAGTGCCATGCTTAGTCCTATAGGAGGTGGATGTGAGTACCATCTGTCTTTTAGCTAGATTTTTTTTTTGTTATAACTCTTTTAAAATAGATTTCTTTAGCACATTTGGTTATATAAAACTCAAAGCTTATGAAAATACAGAACTATATGCAGAAGTTACTAAAGTGGACCCTGCAAGCTGAATCTAGTCAAGTGTTTTATGATATTTTATTGATAATAAAATAAATGTTTGGATACAAGATACTGATTGAGTCTTATCATGAACAGTCACATTTGTGCCTGTTAAATTCTTCCATGACCACTTGTTCTTCCCATGTGCAAACCTGGAGAAAAGACTTGTTATTCTCCCCAAACTAGGGTTTTACACATAACACTTGTGTCAGGAGACATTTTCTCAACTTCAGAACTGAATCATTTTATTTTGGCCATGTTTCCTAGGCCACCTCCTTTAGGTAACCTTCCTGTGCATAACTCCATCTTCCTTAGCCATGAAGGTTCTCTTCTGATTGTTCTTCATTATTCTGTTGCTTCTTAAAGAGCCCTGTAAAGGTATGATTCCCATTATCTCTCCACCTCTTCATACAAATCCATATGAAGATTGATTTGCTTTGTGTGTGTGTGTGTGTGTGTGTGTGTGTGTGTGTGTGTGTGTGTAGGCCAGAGGTGGTTGACATCATATATCTTCCTCAGTAGTTCTCCACCATAGTTTAGACAGAGTTCCTCTCACTACACCTGGTGTTCAGCAGTTGGCTAGAAGAACAGCTCAGGGAAACCCCAGGATCTACATTTGTACCCCTCCTCCCACTGCTGAGGTTACAGGCTTGCAATGCTAAGCCAAACTTTACTCATGGAGTGTAGACACAAACTCAGATCTTTATGCTTGTGCAGCAAGCACTTTACTGACTGATCATCATCAGCCCAACACTAATAATACTTTCTTTGTATGCATTATGGGAAGCATGAGCATCTACTTTCCATGTTCATGAGCTTATTGTGGATGTATATATAAACAGACTCAGAAGGGAGTTTATTTGAATCAGAGAGAGAAGAGTGCCTTTGGTGTCAAAGTCAAGGGTTGTGGGGAGGAGATAGGAAAGAAAGAGATATAGATTTACACATTTCTTGTTTGTATGTTTGAAACAGGGTCTCGTGTAGTCCAGGTGACCTGTATCACCTGTGTAGCCAAGGGTGACCTTAAATTTCTGTTATCTGAGTCTCTACTTCCTGAGTGATGTCATTGTAGGCATGTAGCACTACATCTAGAGAAAGTGACGCGTTATTATAGTACAGGTAGATGAATGTAACTTGTAGCCATAAGGAACAAACAGAAAAAAACATAGAAAAGAAACACAGAAAGAATAGGGCATGTATGGTGTTTGTTTCTTGTAATTTTTATCAAAGAGGATGACATGAGACCAGAAGGAAAAAGCAATACCTCACCATTTTGGAATATTCTTGATGTAAGAAAGTATCCCTTGTGTTTTTACTTCATGGTTGAACCATAACTAAAACAAGAAATTGTACATATACAAATGAAACTGTCACCAAATCAAGATAATATATACAGAAATACCCTTGAAAAGGTAAATACAAAGTCTTTATATAATATGTGTGTGTGTGTGTATATATATATATATATATATATATATATATATATATATATTATATATTCATTAAAAATAAGGAAAGTCTTACTTTGGCTCAAAGTTCAGGAATATAGTTTATCCCAGAAGGGAGCTCACGTGGCAGGAGCAGAAGCAGCTGCTCCCATTGCAACAGTAGTCAGAAAAGAGAGTCACATGAATGCTAGTACTCAGCTCACTATCCCCTTTTTATGGAATTCAGGACCCCAGTCAATTGAATGGTACACCTATGTGTATGGGAGGCCTCCAACTTCATTCTTCCTAAACAAGGGGATTCTCTATAGGTATGCTCAGAGTTTT
This sequence comes from Mus minutoides, assembly GCA_902729485.2. NCBI lineage: Eukaryota > Metazoa > Chordata > Mammalia > Rodentia > Muridae > Mus > Mus minutoides. The sequence continues at coordinate 634,310 of LR750278.1, forward strand.
ATCTCCTAGGTGATTGATATTTTTGTCAAGTT
>LR750278.1:636599-689044 GCA_902729485.2 Mus minutoides
ATGGAATTCAGGACCCCAGTCAATTGAATGGTACACCTATGTGTATGGGAGGCCTCCAACTTCATTCTTCCTAAACAAGGGGATTCTCTATAGGTATGCTCAGAGTTTTATCTCCTAGGTGATTGATATTTTTGTCAAGTTGAAAATGAAAATTAACCTTCTCATTAATAGAAATTTGTATACCAAGGAGCTGTAGAAATAGTTCAGTGATTAAGCATGATCACTGCTCTTCTAACTGACCTAAGATTTGTTCCCAGAATCGACATTAGGAAGCTTACAACAACTTGTAACTATAGCCCCAGGAAACTTGATACCCTTTTTCTGGCCTTTGGACAGCTGCAAGTATGTGCACATAAAAAATGCACACACACACACACACACACACACACACATATATATATATATATATATATATATATATATATATATATATATGTATATATATATAAGGAATAGAACAAATATGGAAAAAATACACTGATCGTATTTATATCTAGTTCATAAGAAAGACTAAATGGGATTTTGGCATAAATCCTGAGCATATCCATAAGGCACTAGCACCCTATGGATCTGATGAAGAACCCAGCCATTCTGAGTCATGGACAAGAGGAAAGAACTGAGCACACAGCAGGATCACCCAGAACAAAAGGCTCCTCTCTAGCACATTAACCTATGCCCTTCCTTCATCAGTGTGATGAAGATGGCCTTCTTTTCAATAGCTTTCCTTTAGTAACTAAAAGTTACTCTGTGTGCGGTGTGTGCATGTGCATATATGCATGTTGGGGTGTGTGTGAGTGTGTGTGTGTGTGTGTGTGTGTGTGTGTGTGTGTGTGTGTGTATGTGTGTGTTTGTATACACTTTATGTGTAGACTAGAGATTAAAACTGGAACTCTTTCTCTATTAAAGTCCACCTCATAAATTGAGTAGAGTATCTCATCTGAACCTGCAGTCCACCAATTTAACATAGTCTAGCCATTTTGTTCTCAGAATCCCACACCTATTGTTTACATGTAGGCATTTGGGGGCTTATTGTCTCTCACTGAACGTTTACATGGGAGGTGGGGATCTGAACTCAGGTCTTCACACTTGTATGTTCAGTGTTTTACCAACTAAGCCATTTTCTCTGCCTTTAAAACGAAGTTCTTAATGAATATATTATTATACTTTCTAACATTTTATTTATTCTGGTTATTAATGGTCCAAATGGTGCTACTTCAGTTAAAAATAGAACCTCAAATGGATTTCAGTAACATCTCTAGTTTCTTTATTGAAATAATTACATAAAATATAGTTTATACAGAATTTATTTTTTGAGTGAGTGTTCAGCTGTCATTCATGTATGTTAGTATAGTGTGTTATTTTGCCCCAATTTCAATACATGGCTCCCACCTTACTTAGATGTCTTTTATTTCAAGAGAGCCAGTTGAAGCTATAATGGATAGGTACCAGGCATCTGAGTGTTTCTCCTGATTTATTTCTGCCAATGCATTCCATGTATATGTCCATCAACAATTTTCAATGTCTTGTATTTAATGGTATTATATAATTCTGTTGGAGAAGAAAGGAAAATAGTTTGATTCATACAAAAGAAATCAGTACAGTTTCTCTTCAATCCAAATATGCATATGTGTATTTGTATGTTTATGTGTAATGTATATGTAAAATGCAAGTGATTCATGTTTATGGATGCCAGTGGCAGGGAGTATGCTGAGAAAAAGCAAGATAGTACTAGAGAGTCAGTTCCCAGCACCCACATCGGGTGACTATTAACATTGCTTCTGGGCTCTACTCCACAGTTCCCTGGCAACAGCCAGGTGTTCCTAACTCACTAGAAGGCTGTTTGCCCCATCTAACTCTCTTATTGTCTTATCCTCTCTGTCCCTTCTCTCTCCATTCCACTCCGCACCCCCCCTCGACTTGTTCCTGGCCGGCCTCTACTCTACCCCCCCCCCACCTCTCTCTGTCTCTGTCTCTTTGTCTCTCTCTGAATCTCCCTATCTTTGCCTTTCCCTGTATTTACTCCCACAACTCCCTTCCCTATGCCCTAAATGAAGTCTATTCCATAACATATCTGCTGTATGGCTGGTACCTCAGGGGAAAGGGATACATCATCATGAGCCCACAGAGGCATCACCTTCAACCTCACTATAACACACCTCTACCAAACATATCCTGGTTCTCTCTTTCTCGTTCCTTCTTTCTCTTCTTTCTCTTTCTTTCTTTCTTTCTTTCTTTCTTTCTTTCTTTCTTTCTTTCTTTCTTTCTTTCTTCCTTCCTTCCTTCCTTCCTTCCTTCCTTCCTTCCTTTCTTCCTTTCTTCCTTATTTTTACAAAACACAGCCCTGGTGCTGAGTCTAGGATTTAGAAACTTGCAGATATACATCTCTTCCTGCAACATGGACTTTGCAGCGATTGCATGGTGGCTAGCTAGACCTATCCACCAGAACACTGGCAAATTGGTAAGCTCCCTCCACCCTCTGGTCAATATAAACATCCCCTTGTTCTAAGGGAGGACAGTTGAACTCACAGCCATCCTATGGTTTTTTTGAGGATGGAGGCAGTCATGGTCATGCCTGGCCTTCTCACTGAACCTTCTTTCTAGGACCACTAACCATGGGCGATTCCTTCCCTCTCACTCTCCAGGAAGTGGTTTTCCCTTGTTGATGAAATATCCTATGCTTATGTAAAATATTCTCCCTCAGGCTCTGAGCCCCACAGCTGAACCCTAGTTCAGCCCATAGCTCACTATGTGATGACCTGGTGATTTGGTCTGGCCTTTGCTACTGCATTTATCCTCAGGACACAGGAATGGACAAAGCAGACAAATTGCCAGCTCCTTCTACTCTACCAAGAAGTGAATTTCTTTGCTGCCACACCCCTTTGTCTAATTCAGAGGCTAAACTTGGTCCCATTATCCACAAACCAATAACTCTACATGGATGCTTAAAGGAACTTTCACAACTCACCAGCCATCCAGCAATCCAAAGGCTATCCTCCCCCAGCCCATTCTCTTGCTGCTTGCTCTCAGCTCCTTGTTCTCCTTCCCCTGATTCTGAAACCTGAGTATGCTTTCACCCTGACCTTGATCCTAGTGGCTGCTGCATGAATATCCTCAGCTCTAGACATTCTCTCTCTGTGCCCTGCCTGGTATTTTCCTTTCTTGAACCACCAGCCAGTGCTCCTGTGGCAGCCACTGCAGCTAGCCCTGCCCTTTCAACTCTGCCACCCAGCACTCCTTAGCATGGGTTCTCTCTCTCTCTCTCTCTCTCTCTCTCTCTCTCTCTCTCTCTCTCTCTCCCNAATGTTATCATTCCTTCTAGGATCTATCCCACAGTTACCTGGCAATAGCCAGGTGTGCCTGATTCTATATAAAAGAGGCTGTTTGCCCCCTCTTTATGTTCTTACTCTCTTACTCTTTTATCCTCTTACCCTATCTGTACCTTCTCTCCCCATTTCCTTCCTCTGCCTCTCTCCATGTATTCCTGGTTGGCTCTTGTTGGCTTCTCCTCCTCTCCCCTCCTCTCCCCACCCCCTCCCTCTTCCCTCCTCCTTCTCCTCCTTCTCCTCCTTCTCCTTCTCCTCCTCCTCCTCCTCCTCCTCCTCCTCCTCTTCCTCTTCCTCCTCCTCCTTCTCCTCTTCTTCTTCTTCCTCTTCTTCTTCTTCTTCTTCTTCTTCTTCTTCTTCTTCTTCTTCTTCTTCTTCTTCTTCTTCTTTCTCTCTCTCTCTTTCTCTCTCTCTTTCTCTCTCTCCCTCTCCCTCTCTGTGTCTCTTTGTCTGCTCTGTCTCTCTGTGTGTCACTGTCTCTGTCTCTCTCTGTCTTTGTCTCTCCTCCCTGAACTCTCATCCGCATGCCCTAAATAAACTGTATTCTATACTATATCTGTCATATGGCTGGTACATACAGGGGAAGGGATGCCTTGGCATGGACCCATAGAGGCACCCCACCATGCTTCTATCTCAACATACTGTGCCTCTACCAAACATATCCCACTTCTTTCTTTCTTTCTTTCTTTCTTTCTTTCTTTCTTTCTTTCTTTCTTTCTTTCTTTCTTTCTTTCTTATAAAACATAACAGTGACTCCCAAACACAGGTTCAGCTTCACTTCAGCAATGCTGTCTCTGACCTCCACAGGTGTGTATACATATACACATACACACACAAGTAAAATAAAATAAATCTTATAAAAGAGCAGTATTGAAGTAGTAGAAATTTAGAAAGGGCCTTTTCATGGTGGCTGAATCCGAGAAAGACTAAAGAGGTTGACTACGGCAATTTTTTGAGTTGGATGTAGTTAAGACAGATAAAAATTATTGATCAGGGGTATAGTTAAGAACCAAAATTATGCGTGACATTTTTCTTTACTAGACATTTTTATACTTTTGAAATTGTCTTAAATAAATATGTACTTCTTAAGAAATGAGAAAAGAAGTTTGAAAACCACAGGTAGCCTTTTTGCTTAAAAAACCTTAGAACTAATTTCACACACAATTTAACTTTGAAATAAAACGATCCTTAATTCTACAGAAAAAAATATAATTTAAATAATTCTGGGTTCATAAAGAGGTCCTTTCCTATTTTGTTAACCAGGAGGACTTATTAGCATACATTATCCTATAATTTCTAGTCTAGAAAGAACATGGAAAGGTCACCCCCTTAATTTCCTTATCATCGCCTGAGATGCCTTGAAATTATTCAAGAATGATTAGAGTCCATCCTCTCTTAGACTCTTTGAGAAGTTGCATGTCTCCCTTCTCTGTTGCCTTTTACCACTTAATAATGCCTGGTTGAAGGAGTATTTTAAAATCTGTATTTAATAATAGTCTGAACAAAAGCTAAGAAAGAAGGGCTGATTTGTAAAACCAGAGAGCGTTCTTAGCACCAGGATGCAATTTCTGGATGCCTTTTATCTTTCTTCACAATCAAGTAAAATTTCTACAAAGGCTCCACTTTCCTTAAGAACAATCTTTCTTCAATGACTGAAATTCACTCTTACCCAGGGGCTTTTTCTCCCTAGGAGATTAGCATTCTAATGGGACAAGGATAAAAAAAGGCCAGTGGAGGGAAACTTCTTCCTGCTCACAGCATGGGGCTTGTTAAGTACCAGGATCTTTCAGGTGTGATTTTTTTGGCTCTCAAACTATTCATTCTGTGTAAATGTATTTAATACCACTTATAGTAATTACTTTTCTGTTGCTGTAACAAAATACAGGACAAAAGCAACTTAAGGAAGCAAATGTTAAATTGGCTCATTTGTGCATTTAGTTCATTATGGTGGAAAATTTATGGTACCTGGAGTATGAGGCAGCTAGCCAGATTATTCTATCCACTGTCAGGAAGCAGAAAAAAATCATGTTCGTACTCAGCTGTCTCTCTCTCTTTATGTAGTTTGGGACACTTAGTCCATGGGAAGGGTTATGTCCACTTTTAGAGAGAAACTTCTCACCTCAACCCCACCTAGAGACTCCTTCATAGACAAGCTGAAGGACTAACCTATTGTAAAATTCCTTCAAGGTGCACGTGCAGGTTTGACACCTATGTGGTTCTAGACCCTGTCAAGGTGATATCTAATATCAGTACTACATAACTCTGAAAATGAATATTTAGCAAGGGCCAGTGCAATTTCATTCCTTCTTAATGTGACCTTGGAAACAAGGGGAGCACCTCTGGTGTGTTAGAATGGTGGGTCTAGTCTCAACAACACACTAAGCCAAAGCAGTTCCATGTGGAAGAGGTTTTATTGGAAGGGAGAGATGAGGTAGTGGCAGAGAGCTAAGAGGGGGAGAGAAAGAGTGAAGAAGGGGTGTTCTTCTTATTTATATGGAAAATGACATGATGTAACACAAATAAAGGTGGGAGGTGAGCCAAGTGAATGCTAGGAATATGGTCCCTGTTGTCTTGGCAACCAGTCTGGTCTGCTGGTTACAGGTCCTGCTGTCACCTATGTGATGTCATAGGTTTGGGTATCTTTCACCTGCCGGAATAGCCAGAAGCTGCCTAAGATTTCTTAGTTTAGGGTTTGGAGTGTTCTTTACATGTCTTAGGCCCATCCTATGTGCCCCTGCCCTCACAATGTTCTTCTTTATTTAAAACTGATAAAAGGGAATTCATGTTTTCATACTTGGTTAAATGCCACCTCTTTGCTGTAAGCCTTCCTGAGTGCTCTTACCACACTGAAAGAAAGAGGATTTCTCTACAGTATGTAATTGCCTTTCCTAACCTCTATCAATGAGTCTAGCTTATTTTTGAGAGCCAGAAATATCAGTTATACAATGATAAATTAAGAGGCATGAACATAGTAGAGGCTCGGGAGATACTTGATGAATAAGTGATAAGAGACCCACAGAGACAGAGACAGAGCAAGTGTGGGAAAATATGTGTGTGTGTGTGTGTGTGTGTGTGTGTGTGTGTGTGTGTGTGTGTGTTAGCAAGGGGTATAAATGCAATAATAAGTCTAGCACTACATATACAGTTGAGGTACCAAAGACATTTATTATTTGTTGTATATGTGAAAGAGGAAGAGAGAAAAGAGAAGGAAGAGAAAGGGAGAGAGGGAGAAAGAACACTTGATGGGTTTACTATAACCAACTCTTCCTGTTTTGCTATTAGGCACCATCCCATAGTATGAAATTAGAAAAGCTCACTTGAGAACTAACTCTGATGGATCAAGGCAAAACAAGACATTGACCAAAAATGGCCAAATACCCCCTCCTTCTCCTAACCCACTGCTGTTTCTTTCACAATCATAACTAGTCTCTTTCTTCTTTCATCCTGGGTAAAATTTATTATACTTTGATTTGTCCATTTGCTTTTTCTATAACAAGTACCTGAAGTTGGACTGGTTATGGAAAGTAGTTCATATCTCTGTAGTTATTGAGATCCAAGAGTGTGTCACTGTTTCCTGAGTGACTCTGCTTCAGGGACTTAGATCATATGACATCACAGAGGAGGAAGAAGCCAGCAGGTGAGATGGGAGGGATGATGAGATTCAGAACCCTGGCTTCCTTTTTCAGCACAACTCATTCTTTGGGAACTGACTAAGTGGACCTCTTAAAGAAACACCACATCTCAAATAGCAAAAGATGAGGTAACAGCCCTTCCATACTGGAGAATACATTAACACTGTATCAACACTTGTACAGTTGTCCAGATCGCTAACATTTCACAGGGAACCACAGCCAGCTTCCAGAAGCCTTCACAAGTTACTTCAAACAAGCCTCATTGCTTTCTGAATCCCTACTTCTCCTGAGATGCTTTTTTTTTTTTTTTTTTGTGGGGGGGATGGCTGAGTCATCTATGATCATCATAATCTCTATTGAAATGCATTAAGAGAATGAATGAATGAATGAATAAATAGCAGCTCTTACATTTTGTGTCTTTTTAATAACTTCTTAATTCTCTCAATTTCATACTACTTTTCTGTTTAATAAAACACCATGACAAAACCAAACTAAAATAAAGAGCTCATTTGCCTCATGGTAACAGAAGAAGTGAATTTCATTATGATTGAGAACATGTTGTAGCAAGAGCTTGAGATGGCCCAGATCATCAAGTGAAGAACAACAAATGGAGACCCAGAACACAGTCTCAAAGCCTTTCCTTAATCACACTCTTTCTCTACCAAGGTCCTCCTTGTAAAGATTTCATAACCCTCCTAAAAGGCACCACTATCTGGGGACGTAGTGTTTAGCCCACAAGCTTTTGTTTAACATTTCACTCTCAAACCACAATGATTGGTTTCCAATAGTCACAAAATAAGAGAATAAATAATTTCCTTCACTATTTTGCTTCCATCATTGCCCTACTCTTGGCTGGGATCAGTGTGAAGGAAATCCACCTTCCATTCAAGCAGTGATGAATACCCACACATGTACCCAGCCCTTATAGCTGAACTGACAGTCAATTCTAATATTTAAACCTTCCAGACATTTCCCCTTTGATTTTGTTCATCATTTTGGGTGAGAGCTGCTTTTTATAAGTTACACAAGGCTAAACATAGTGTTTGAAGTCTCAGTTCTTTATATATTTTATTTAAATTTATTTACTTATCTTGCATGTGTGTATGTTTGCTACAGTATGCAGAGACAGCCTAGAAGACAGATGCCTTTGAGAGTTGATTCACTCCATATGAAGAACATTGAACAATGTCCCAGACATTGGACTCATATTATGAGGTTTGCACAGTTGGTGCCTTTACCCATAAAGCCATTTGAATGGCTAATGGGATAACATTCCAAAGTTCTTATCTGAAAACCAATAGCAATTTGTGGTGTATGACCTTCATTTAGGGGAGCTATTTTTTTTTTTTTTAATTTCCTTTAGGAAGTAATTCTTGGAAAAGGTTGTTTAGAAAATATTTTCAATTCAGTATTATATGTAGTTCTCAATGCTCATCACCAATATTTTTACAAAGATGAAATGCTACTTGTAAATTAACACCCCTTTTGACACGAAAATAATGAACAAGGACTAGTTAGATTGCTCAGTGGGTAAAGGCGCTTGCTGCAGAGCCTAAGAAGCTGAGTTTAATACCCAAGACCCATACTGACTCTCACATGTTGCCTTCTCATATTCACATATGTGTTATTGCATGTATGCCCTTTCCATTTTCATCATGCATACTCTCACACTCCTATATTCCACACAAAATAAGTGTATCTTTTATTTAAAAATGGTAAATAATTTAAGACCAGGAGAACAATGGTTAAGTTTAGTTGCATCTATGTCAGCAGCAACAAGAGAAAAAGAAAGAAAGAAAGAAAGAAAGAAAGAAAGAAAGAAAGAAAGAAAGAAAGAAAGAAAGAACGAGAAGATTAACATCAAAGAGATGAACAGGAGAGCAGAGCCAAACCTTAAAATATATGTATGTATAGCACAGAGTAATAAACCAAATTCTAACACCAAGTCACAATCGGTGGATTTTTATTTTCTTTTTACTTCATTATATGCTTCTCTTAACAATATAATCTCATTTATGTGAGCACGTGTGTCTGTGTGTCTGTGTGTCTCTGTGTGTATGTGAATGTGTATGTGTGTGTGTGTGTGTGTGTGTGTGTGTGTGTGTATTTATGTGTGATTTGCAGGTTGAATGCCATGCTGATGGAGGCCAGAAGAAAAATGGAACTAAACCTGTTGTGAACCTTCTGGCAAGAGTACTGGGAACTGAACTTGGGTCTTCTTGCAAGAACAGTTCAAACTCTTAATCTTTCAGCAATTTTCAACAGCCTATATATGAACTTTTCAGGTGCTTTACCAAAAGAAAAGAATCTGGATGTCCAGTTGACTTCTCTGCAGGCAACTCCAAGATTGGATTTATAACATACCTAAAGCTCTCTGACCTATGTGTTCTGTGATATCTGGTTTATTTCAGCATGTCCTGAGAAGGAATCTGAACTCCCATTGTAGTTCTGTAAAATAACTATCATAGTATCTAAAAGTAAAGAAGAGATTCTATTCTTTAGAGTTAGTGAATCCTAGCCCTTGTGTTGAGCAGCAAGGTGCGGGGGGCATCTTGTTTCCTCCATAACCCAATGGAGCAGGACCCACTTTCTTCACACATGTTTAAAGGAAGATGTAAGTCATTATTCAAACCCACAGCACATTAAAGTAAAAAAGAGCTGTTAGCAATGGCCACTGGGGAAGTCTTTAAAGTCTAGGTTTCCTGAGAAGTTGCAACTCAATAACCTTGCTTCTCACAGATAATCACAATGGTGGATTATCAGACTTCAATGTGAGGAGGACCTGAGCTTAGACACTGTTGATCTTGTTAAATTTCACTGGATCCCGGAGGGAATAACTTCATGTTACCATGGCCTTACATTAACCTTATCTGATAGATATTAGATATTAGATATTTTCCCATTTGAAATACTGATGCTGGGGCTGGAAAGTCAGCCAAAAAGTCAAGAGTGCTTGCTCTACTTCCAGAGGACCTGAGTTCAGTTCCAAGATCCACATTATGCAGCTCACAATCACCTGTAAACTAGAACCCCACTGATGCAATGCTCTCTTATAAATTCTGCAGTTACACACACATGCTCATATACACAAACACATACACAAAAATCACATAAGTAGTAAAAGAAAATCTTATAAAGATCCTGGTAATTATAAAAAAATTGCAATGAAGCTATACATGATATTTGAAGAATTCATATTGAACTTTACAACATTATAAAAGAAATGTAAACAATCTTTATAATACAGCACAATAAATTAGATGTTTGGAATATGTACCATAAGAGTCAGATATTTGTATCAACTTAGGGGAAACAAGTTTGATTCAAAGCTGTAATGAAACATTCAAATGAACATCTTTCTTATTTGACATTTTTAAATTAAGTCTAAATAAATATATTGATTTCTATACTGAGAATCACACCTTGCTCTAGTTGCAGAGGTATGTTGTAAGAGGTCCACTGCATTGTGGCTTATGGGTTATGAATAATGCTCTAATGAGGTGCCTTATTTTCCAAATTGATGTTTAAGACCTTTATTATGTTTCTAAGAATAGCAGATGTTTTCACCATGTCACACAGGATTTCCCAAACCTTTGGTATACACAAAATCCAGGAACATGTGTTGTGGTAACTTTTGTTACAGAGTTTAGTTCTTGGCCTGGATATAAATACACACACAGCTACATCTAATGTGGCATTCAATTTTATACAAAGGGTAGCAATTTAGTTTTGGGCTAAGAAGATGGCACATGGAAGGGCAGCCAAAATCTTGAGTGTAGCACATTGGATGCAGGAATTATTCCTAGTCTTGGTGACAAGCAATATTGTCCTGAATTTCACTGGACCCTGGGATAAAGTTTTTCATGGAGGTGTGTAGTGTGTGTGCACACCTGCATGAGTATGTACACACTAGTGTGTATACATACATGCGGAGGCTAAAGGTTGAGGTCTTCTCACCTACTACCTACTTTATGTTTTTAAGACAAGATCTCTCACTGCACCTAGTGCTCATTGGTTTGGATAGATTGGGTGGCCAGGAAGCACCAGGGACCCTCCTATCGCTGCCTACTGCTGCAGTAGGGTTATCTCATTCATCTTTTTCTACATGGGTGCTAGGGATCTGAAGTCCAGTCCTCATACCACTGACTTTAGCAACTATGCCACCTCCCCATCCCCTTCCATGTGTACTTTAACCTATGAACTTGCCTTATTCTTTCTGATACCTCAAGAAGAGGGGAGGATAACTATATGCTGATCAGATCCCATCCTGACAAACACGGGGACTAAATTTCTTCGATCTTATTTCAAAAATCCAAAAAGTTCAGCCTCATGATGAAGATGACATCAGACCAACCCTTACTGAAGAACAGATCACAGTACTTTGAGGTGTATTCCTCAAACATCCCAGGCAAAGAAAATCCTGAAAGTTCTAAGAAACAGATGGTAGAGGAAGTGAAGAATAAGGGCAAGAAAAAAGAATGTGGTTCTCTGAAGAGAAAATGGTGTACTGGGTTCACTGATGCATACTAAGTTGAGTCTTGGGTTTGGTAATGTGTCAATCTTCACTTAGAGCTGAGTATCTTAACACACATCAAGTGTAACAGCAAAAATTGAAATTGGGTTCTGAGTACAGAGGACTCTTTCTTCCATCTTGCATCTGGTTAGTATTCTGATCTTGTCTCACAATATGTTTATTTTAATACTTAAGTGGGAATGATGGCTCAGTGATCAAGAGCATGGACTGCTTGCTCTTCCAGAGGAGTCAAGTCTGGATTTACTGCAGTGTACTGCAGTTCACAACCACCTGTGATGTCTGATGCCCTCTTCTATCCTCTACAAGTACCAAATCTGCATATTCACAACACACACACACACACACACACACACACACACAATTTTTAAAAAATCAGAGAAATGAATCTAAAAATAAAATGATGATAATTCATCTTTTTTTAATCAACTAGTTATTGTCCAAGTTTCTAAGTGTGAATAGGAATATATTTTGTAAAAGTCCTCAAAGCTTTACAGAAAAAACATGTGAAATGTTTTAGGAAGCATGATTACACCTTTATAAAAATGTAAATGTACTGTATAAAAACTAACATTTATAATACATTAAAATATCCAATGTTAATAGATCAATGGAAAATACCAGAAAGTTTAGCTGTTTCTGGATATGGAGACCCTTTCTTATAATACCAGCACTTGGAAGGTTGAGATAGGAAGATCATTCTGAACGGAGCCCATGATGTGTTACATAATTAGTATAAGTGTAGCCTAAGCTATACAATGAAATTCTTTTTGATACAATAGAAAGATAAACTATTTAGAATCTCTTGGTGTGGGTGAGCCATTTAGGTGACTATGCATAGTTGATTACTATTCTATAAACAGCTATGACTGCTCATGACTGAGTTATTTTTTTTGGAGGGGGACCCAGAAATTTGTAGTTGTTTTATTAGTGTTACCTCACAGTCCCAGATTGAAACCAGTCATTAGCGGTGGAGTTTCAGTATTACAAATGCAAGAGAAATACTGGAAAAAGGCTTAGTAAATTCACTGCACTCATTCACACAACCCAGTCCATTTTTGGATATTACAATTATTTCTCTCTCTCTCTCTCCTCTCTCTCCCCAAGATGCTGCCCGGTGTGTGTGTGTGTGTGTGTGTGTGTGTGTGTGTGTGTGTGTGTGTGTGTGTGTGTGTGCGTGTGCACATGTATGCATGCATGCCGTGGTACACATAAGAAGCATACCTGAGAATTTTGTGGGGTCAGTTCTTTCCTTCCACATGTACCAGGGATCTAACTCAGGTCGTTGGGTTTGTTCAGCAAGCATCCTTACCCATTGAGCACACCGAGCATTCTTGATATCCCTTACACTTACAGTTTTAAAAGAATACTAATGTTAAATGAGGTTGCAAAGGCATGGAAAACACTTCAAATCAATCCAACTTATTTTTCGCTTATTTTAATGGATTATTTCACACAGTTGTATACTTCCAGTTCAAGACAAGTTTTGGTATGTTTAAAACAGCATAGTGATTTATTTGCCTAATTAAAAAATGACCAATTAACTATTTTAGGTTCACAGAAGTTGTAAAATCTCTTTTTTAGAAGAAATAAAAATAAGAAGTAAAAATTTATGCTGCTGCATATTATTTTGCAAAATTAACATTTCATTCATTAATCAATTCATTTATTTTTATTGTGTGTCTGCATACAGTATGTGTGTGTGTGTGGGGGGGGGTCTGTGTATGGCTGTGTGCACACCAATGCCAGAGAGGAACATCAGGGGTCCTGCTTTCTTGATGCCAGTTTACTCCCTTGATATAGGCTTTCTTGCTGAATCTATAGCTAGGTTGATGGCCAACAGGCCCTACTGGTCATTCTTGCTCCAACCACTGCCAAAGCTGGGATTACAGATGTGTTCACGGAGAGACCCAGCTTGCTGCATGGATTCTGGGTAATGGGACCCTTTTGTTAAGATTTTCAGAAGGACCCTCGAGAAGTCAATTCTGTCTCTGTGTTTGTGTGAAATTAAATATAGTGGCAAATACATAACACCACCTTAATAACAGACAGCATTTGAGCAAGGTGAGAAAATACGTTACGTGACAAAAGCTAGTTCAATGAAGATATGGTGAAAATGCAGAAAAATAACTCCTGGGAAACTTGGAAAGAACAGGTTTCCACTTTGCATGTGTGAGAAGTGGCGATAGCTTTCACGGGTCTTTGATATAAATTATTTTGCTTAATCTCATCCTCATAACCCTAAAATATGCTCATTTTTCCAAAGTTATATTACAGTAGAATTTATTATATGTGTTTTCTTAGATAGCAGCACAAGATTTGTGGGAAGGGTACAATGGGACCATTAAATGAGCTCCTTAAAGACCCAGTGGACTGTTCCCCTCCTAAAATAACAAATACCATCTGTCAGATAGAATTTGTGTGAGGGGAGAATAATAACTTTTCATTTACTACATCCACCAGGAGAGCTGATAAATCTCCTCGAGGTCATGGGTATTTTTTGGAGTGGTTTCAATTTAAATTTTATTTGTGGAGATAGCTGTCAGGAGGCATGTAGGAGACAGTGGCGGGCCATCACAGTGCACGCTATTGACAGCACGCTGCAGTGATAGAAACTGCCTAACAGGTAAGGCAGCCCAAACCACAAAGGTCAGATTTTCCTGTGGGACAAATGTTAAGGACATCTCAGGATAAAACGTAGGAAATGATAAAGTGGGCGTCATCTCACTCTGAATTCCATCCTGAGTGTTTACTACTTGAAACTTTGACAAGAAAACATGGCTGATATTTTGTCTTCAGGGTGTCAGTTTAAACAGCAAACATGGTGAACAGCAGTTATGAGCAAGACAATGATTTCGTACCATTATATGGGTTAAGCATGATATTCAGACATGGAGTTTGCTTGTCTGTTCTTGAGATGTTCACAGTGTGGTGTGGTTGTCAGGCTCCCAGTGGAGTTATTTCTAAGAATCAATGGTACGTGTCGGCAGAAGACTCCACCCTATGGGAGCAGTTCAGATCACTTATCCAGATCTTTGTAAAATGCTTCTAGTAGAGATAATAACTGAGTATCTGAAACATGAAGAGAATTAGGTTGGAGGACTTATGGTGAAAATTCAGTGCGTCTGGAAGCAAGCAGAAGAGCACAGTACCCCTCCTCACCAGCACTCTGTTGTCAGCACAAACTGGGGAGTGATGACCATAGTAATGGCTTTGTACAATGAGGAGATAATAAATAAAGGCTTCATAAGCCTAGAGCTCAAGAAGCAGGCTGGCTGACAAGTGGGTCCCAGGAATTTTCCTGTGTCTGCCTCCCAGCACTGAGATTGCAGGCCTGCATCACACTGCTTGGCCTTTTCATGTTGGTTCTCTTAGGCTTCCAGGCAATCACTTACACACTAATTCATTTTCCAAACTCAACACTGGTGCTATAGTTGGAATAACTATAGTAAAAATTGAGTTCAGGCCATCTATAAACAAACAAATAAAACAATGCTACAGAGTGTGACACCAAGAGTACGTGCTACATAATTTAAACAAGGTAAATGCTCCCATGTAAAAGTAACCATTTCCATTACTTATCTCTAAAGAAATATGTAATTGGACACAAAACTTTTTTTTTCAAGGTGATTCCACGTGGGAGAGTTTTATTGAGTGGGTAGGGGGGGCAGAGAAGAGGAAAAAGAGAGAAAGAGGGGGGAGAGAAGAGAGAGAAGAAAAAAAAAAGTGACACAAAACTTCTTAAGCAATTGATATTGTCTCAAATTTCAGATGGCCCAAAGTCCTTCTTTTAACAGCTATGTCAGGCTGCTTTCTGACAATTTTTAAATTAATTAATTAGTTAATTAATTAATTTTTTACACTCCATATTTTATTCCCCATCCACCCCCTGTCCACCCTCCGACTGTTCTACATCCCATACCTCCTCCACAACCTGTCTCCACATGAATGTCCCTACCCTCCACCCTACCTGACCCCTAAACACCCTGGGACCACCAGCAATCCTCTACTGTATGTGTGTTGGGGGCCTCATATCAGCTGGTGTATGCTGCCTGTTTGGTGCTCCAGCGTTTGAGAGATCTCAGGGATACAGATTAATTGAGACTGCTGGTCCTCCTACAGGGTTGCCTTTCTCCTAAGCTTCTTTCAACCTTCCCTAATTCAACAACAGGGGTCATCTGCTTCTGTCCATTGGTTGGATGCAAATAACTGCATCTTTCAGCTGCTTGTTGGATCTTCCAGACTGCAGTCATGCTAGGTCGCTTTTTGTGAGTACTCCATAGCCTCAGTAATAATGTCAGGCCTTGGGACTTCCCCTTGAGCTGGATCTGGATCCTACTTTGGGTCTGTCACTGGGCCTTCTTTTCCTCAGGCTCCTCTCCATTTTCATCTCTGTAATTCTTTCAGACAGGATCAATTATGAGTCAGAATTGTGACTGTGGAATGGTCCCCCTCTCCCTCATTTGAGGCCTTGTCTTCCTGCTGGAGGTGGGCTCTATAAGTTCCCTCTCTGTTTTTAAGCAATGAAGAAAGACAGTTAAAAACAGACACTAAAAGTTCAAAGGAAATAATCTAAAACAAAACAAAAGGCACATAAGTTTGCAGAATCTGGAAAGATCATGTAATGTGCATGGACCCAGGGAAGAAGTATAGTAGCAGGAGATAAAGAGTGCACCAGTCACCATGGTCTTGGGTTGCACTGTCTGTGAATAGGAATATTAGCAAGGAGCTAGATAGACATGGTTGATGCCCTCTGAAGTGGAGTACAAGGTGTCATGTATGTGAGTAGAAATTTACCAATCGGCCAGGCATGGTGGTGCACGCCTTTAATCCCAGCACTCTGGAGGCAGAGGCAGGTGGATTTCTGAGTTCAAGGCTAGCCTGGTCTACAAAGTAAGTTCCAGGACAGCCAGGGCTATACAGAGAAACTCTGTCTCGAAAAACCAAAAAAAAAAAAAAAAAAAGAAAGAAATTTCCCAATCAATACTCATCCTTGCATTTATGCATGAACTTCAACTTCAGAATACAACAATACAATAGCATAAAAAATACAAATACAATATCAAAAACACTCCACCTAAGGTAAGCTTAAACATAGAAGTCAGGGGCAAGGGCTTTGTGCCCTGGCCATAGTCCACCTTCCCCCTAGGCCATTGTAAATACTTCTATATGGGTATAACTCAACTAGCTATAGTTCTAAGTATCTACTCTGGTTCCTCCTCAGGTCACAAACTTCCTTCTTCCTAGATAATGGTGAATTCCCGTGTAGGGGAGTGACTTAGCTATATTTCTGGATGATAGTGTGGAGAAACTTTCTACTAACAAGTAATATAGTCTGCCATACCTGTCTGGAGAAGATTCTAAGTATATACTTTGCTAAGCTTGCCTTGAGATTTCTAACTTTTATGTAGTTTCTTGCCTGGGTAAGACTGGCTATAGTCCCTAGTAAACATTCTGCAGACCAGCCCTGAGCTAACTCTGGCTCCATTCTTTGTAATTCCTAATTAGTTTCCCTGTCTCTAGATTCCTACTGAATACAAGGATATACTAGGATGTTGAAACACTGGCTGAAGGCTTAGCTAGGTCAGAATTCAATCTTTAAAAACACTATAATAAAATCCTACTAAATGAGAGCACGTGGATCTATACACCAGACTTACTCAGAGATATAAGTGTAGCGATAATGTCTTCCCAGGAGATGAGTTCCTTTTGAAATTCTGTGTCTTGTGAGTGCTTTCAACTTTTTCAACTTGTCAAGCAACTTCATTGGGATGTGTGTAACATAAAATTAAAAATTAAAAGTAAAGAAAAGAGAATAAATAAGGAAACAAACGAATCACCCAACATCCAGCATTTTGCTGTGGGTTACTCAATATTATCTATAATATTAATCTTTTGGATCAGTGAGATGGCTCAGTTAGCAAAGGCATATGCTGTCAATCCTGACAAGATAAGTTCAATTGCCAGGATCCATATTGTAAATGAAAAAGCCAGACCCCAGGAGCTATTCTCTGATCTCTAAATAGTGCACTACATAACACATCATACACATAATACATACATAAATAAACAAATTTAAAGAAGTCATGTTCTAATACTGAAATATTCATTCATGGATAAAAAGAATTAAAGGTCTTAGAATTCTTTATAGGCTGACAACTACCATTGAGAGCAAACATTGAAATTGTTATTGTGTGAGTCATGACTCCTTAGAGTCACCGAACTTATGGAAAAAAATACATATGGATATTATTGGAATGACTTACAGGGTGCAGTCCAACTAATCCAGTAATGACCAGCTGCGAATGTAAAGTCCAAGCATCTAGTAGTTGCTCAATCCTACATGGCTGGATGTCTCAGCTGCTCTTCTCTATGTGCTAGAAATCTGAAGAAGTAGGGTCCAATGCCAGTCAAGACATGGTTATGGCAGCAAGGTGAAGGCAAACTGACAACAGACAGAACCTTCCTTCTTCCATTGTCCTTATGCAGGTTTTCCCAAATTAAAGGTGTCTTTCTGCCTCAAGAGCTGGATTAAAGGCAGGTGTTTTCCTACCTCAAGGATCACAGGTGTGCCCTCCATTTCTGGATTGTAGCTGATTCTAGATACCAACAGTAGCCATCACAGTTATACCCTGTAGTTTAAGTAAAGGGAAAACCAGGGGGGGGGGGAGTTGAGAGCAAGCAGTACTGTATTCTGAAGTCATTCACCTGCCTCTTCCTCCCTGGTGAATCAATTATAGGATACACTACCATGTTTCAGCTTCTGTGGTTTCATAAAAGCTGGATGACAACAATGGCTTTCCAGTGGAAATCCTTTGATTACAGGAGTCCTTCATTGAGATACTCTCAGTTAGAGACAGAGCTTGGTAAGTTGATGGGTGGACTAAATTCTGCCTGAAGTGAAGATTTTAAGTGTCAGAAGATGATGGGTGAATTGGTGCAGGAAAGTGAAATCCAAACAGAGTGCTTTTACTATGAATGTGCAGATGAAGAAAATTCAATTAAATGCTAGGTAGCAGGGCAATCCATTGGCTCAGTGAGTCAGAAATCATCCTTAAAACTTGTGATTTATTCTTTGGACATACTAGGATGGGACCCTAGTGGATTGTGATTAAACTATGAATGCCACCTCTGACTCTTCCTAGAAGCCCAAGGAGTATTGTGAAGCTTTAAGATACGTAGCACTGGTACTATGGTATGGTCCATTTCGATAAATTAAAATGGATGTATATTTATGAATTGAACATGCTTGATAAAGGGCCTGGGTTCAAAACTCAACAATATAATACATAATTTCTTTGACTTCATAATGCTTTTTAAAAAATGCATACACACTATATATTTATTATCATATCATATTGTATCCTATCATAAGTATGTATTTTTAGGATTAATATATAATACTGACACTCCATTAAAAGCAAATCTTCAAAATGTACCGGAAAAAATGGCAGAGAAAAAGGAATGGAGTTGGGAGAGGCAGAGGAGGGAGAGAAAGGGAAGGAAAAGGGGAGGGAGGAAAGAAGGAGGAAAAGAAAAAAGCTAAAGAAAAAGAAAGAGAAAAGGCAATGAAAGGATGCAATGTTATCAAGTCATAAAGCAGCTGTTTTTTCTAAATCTGGGAATTGTTGAGGACTTTAAGGAGGGGAGGGGAACTTAACTGTTAATTTTCTCACTGCACGTAGGTGTCTAGTTAAATGTCAGGTAAATTAAGGGACTGGTAGATCTGAGGTGGCACAATTACTGTGTCTTATGTATGCACTACTCTCCTTGGACTGTTTACTTTAGCCAATTAGCTGGTGTAACATCCTCTATCTTCTTTGGTATTTACCCACTTATGTAGCTGAAGAAACTGAATTCAAAGTACTGTTTTCCCAAAGTCAGATCATCTGGGAATTTTCAAAGTTTGGTAACTTGAACTTGGGTGACTTGATGGTTTGTTAAATACCAAATATTGGTATGCTTTATTTTATTTATTATTGTTATCCCATTAAAATAGTTATCACTGGGACTGGGAGATACCTTTGAAGTGTGTTAAAGTGCTTGCTTCACAAGCCTGCAGACCCAAGTTCATACCTCCAGCCCTCCTGGAAATGAAGGGTGAGAATGGAAGACCCGCTGTTAATTTCAACTTTGAAAAGTAGAGACAGGGGATCCCTAGAACAAGTTGGCTAGTGAGACAAATCTATCAGGGATCTCTGAGTTCTATTAAGAAAGCATACAAGAAAATCAAGAAAGACCAACGCGTGAATACTTCATTCCTCCCTATAATAGGGAATAAAATATCCATGGAAGGAGTTGCAGAGACAAAGTTTGGAGCTAAGATGAAAGGATGGACCATCCAGAGACTGCCCCACCTGGGTGGTCCATCACATAATCAGCCACCAAATGCAGACACTACTGCATACTCCAGCAGGATATTTCTGAAAGGACCCTGATATAGCTGTCTCCTGTAAGACTTTGACAGTCCCTGACAAAACAGATGTGGATGCTCACAGTAATCTACAGGGCAGAACACAGGGTCCCCAATGGAGGAGCTAGAGTACCCAAGAGCCAAAGGGGTCTGCAACCCTATAGATGGAACAACAATATGAACTAATAAGAACCCCCAGAGCTCATGTCTCTAGCTGCATGTGTATTAGAAGATGGCCTAGTTGGCCATTATTGGGAAGAAAGGCCCCTTGGTCTAGCAATCTTTATATGCCCCAGTACAGGGGAATGCCAGGGCCAAGTATTGGGAGTGGGTGGGTAGGGGAGCAGGGCGGGGGGTGGGGGTGGTATAGGGGACTTTTGGGATAGCATTTGAAATGTAAATGTAGTAAATATCTAATAAAAAAAAGAAAGCATACCTCTGTTGTGGTTGAAGAGTTACTGATAGTCATTCATGATCTGTGAGAATGCACATGCACACATATACCTGTATATGCCACAAAACATGCACAAACACACACACAAACACACACACACACAAACAAACAAAACTTATTATCAAAGTTGAAATAACATAATTTTGAAAATTATTACCTATCAAATTTGTTGTACAAAGACTCACTATTGAATTGTTTCCCCTTGAAATACTGAGAAGCAATAGTAAACACAAATACTTCCCAGGCATTAGTATCCTAATGAAGTTAACTGTCCTCCACTCTATTTTAGACTATCAATGTTTTTCTTATTACACTTGATTGCTTCATTGCACTAAAATTTTGAATCTCTATATTTGTAACAACTCTGTGACTCCTTTCATTGGATGAAGTAGAGTCATTCTGCAATTCTATAAATATTTTGTCTGCAGCTTTGCTATATAATTAAAATATTAATAGGGTATTAAAACACTGTCATTCCAGATCTTGAGAAATTGAGGCAGAAAGATCATGAGTTCAGGGCTAGTTTGTGATATACTTCAAAATTGAGTGATAAAATAGAAGCAGATAGATAGATAGATAGATAGATAGATAGATAGATAGATAGATAGATATGTAGGTAGGTAGGTAGATAGATGATAGAAAGGATAAACCGAAGTAGGAACAGACTCACCCTGGGATGGAGCATTTTGTACCCAGGCTTTTACAATTGAAGATCATTATATTTTATGATAAGACTAAAAGAACATAGATAGTTGAAATATACTATAAGTTTATATCAATAGATGGATTGATAAGTAACTAATCAGGATAGATTGATAGATGATAAACATAACATTGAAACTTGCTAAATTAGTTTTCTTAGTACCATAACTATATATTTAAAATTACATTTACAATGTTTTTGACAATTATATCATCCCTAACTTTTTCACTTGTGTTTTTCAAATACAGGGAATTCTCTTTAGTAATCAACTGAAATGGTAAGGTACCATCCAAACCACAAAGCTGTCTCAGAGATGATGTCCTGAATAGGTAGGACTCAGGATATCCATTAAAGCTAGCTAACGTCACATACTCCTGTGTAGCAATGCAGTCTTTTTCAGCAATGGATAGATGTCCTCATGCCTACATGGTTTCCTGTTGCAGGCTATATCTCATTTGTTCCCCTGTATCTTTTGCAAATTATTTGATTGTGTTAGAGGTGACTTAGAGTGCTATCAAAACTCAGGCAGTTAAGGGAAAGCACCAAGTTAGTATGATTTGAAAGGCTGCCTAGCTGAGGGTCAGATGTATTCAGCTAGAACAAATTAAAGTTTTGTGGAATACTTTCTACATTATGTTAGAGAAAAATCACAAAATAGAGTCATGTGCTAAGTAAATATCTCGTTGAAAGTTGATAACTATTTTTTCCATTGTAGATTGTTAATGTACCTACATAAAAACCCTAAATGTATCAAGACACAAAAACTGTTATAATGTATTCAGTTTCCCAGAACAATGGTTCTCTTAGTTTTCTATTGCTGTAAGGAAACACAAATGACCAAAACCAACTTGAGCAGGAAAGGGTTTATTTCAGTTTATAATCCCTGATAACCCTCCATCACTGAGAGAAGTCAGGGCAGGAACTCAGAAGCAGGAACCCATGCGGTACCATGGAAGAATCTGACTTACTGGCTTGCTCCCTGTGGCTTTCTCAGATCACTTTTTTTTTATCTACTTTAGAACCACCTTCTGAGGTGAGGCACCACCCACAGAGAGTTGGGCTTTCTCCCACATCAATTATCAATCAAGAAAATGAATCACAGGCCAATTTAGTGGTGAGTGTTCTCAATTGACGGTCTCTCTTTCAAAATACCTCTCGCTTGTATCAAGGTGACATAAAACTAGCCAGCACAATTGACTCCGTAGAAACTTGTCATAGAAAAACATTTCTGTTAAAGTCTACCTTACTCTTTTTCTGAGTACCCAATATCTTATATTAATATTACAAAACAGAACATAAATACCTTTAAAAGTCACATAATCTTTAAAAGCTTAGTCTTGTAAAAACATTTAACATCTCTTTCAGTGCTCAAAGCCCCTCCAAGATAGCCAAAACATCTCTACTCAGTCTCTCTAAATATTCAGACGCTCTAAAATTTCAAATTCTCTCCAAAACGTGCTCCAAAGCATCCTTAAAGTTTTCCGTCTCTGAAATATTCATAATTTCTCTAAAATATCAAAGTGTCTTTAAAAGATCAAAGCCTTTCAACTTTGTGCTTCTGTAAAATAAAAAAATAAATTAGATGCTTTCTTAATCTATGAAGGGAGAAGCATGGAGCACTAATGATCTGAGCAAACCCAAAATGCAACAGTGACAAACAATCAGGTCTTTGAAATCTGGGACCCACTCACAATCCTCTGGGCTTCCAAGGGCCTAGACAGCTGCACTTCTCTACCTCTGCCTGGCACTCATGGCACAGTCAGTTTTTCATAGTATCAAGATGGATCCACTTCACACATGGTGCTGTCCTTAATGGCCATCCCACGATACTAGCATCTCTAAAATTCTGGGCTCTCTACTACATCAGGATTTCATCAATTTCTTCTCCCAAGCTCTCTTCAAGCATTCTAACATTCTACATGGCTTCTCATCTCTGAATTTCTCTATGACCCCTTACATTGGCACTGAGAGTTTGTCATGCCAGGAAGCATTCATCAACCCCCAAAAACTACCAAGGAGCTATTTCTAATGTAATGGCATTAGGGTCTCCTCATCACTAGGGTTTGGCCTCTCCTTCAACCCAAACCTTACACAGCAGAATAGGAAGGCGGAACAGCCACACCCTCACCAGGACAAGGTTTTAGAGGGGATGGGAGTAAGTGAGGGGCTGTCCAACCTGGCAATTGTCTAATAGAGTGACTATTGCAAGAAGATAGGAGGATGTTCTAAAGCAAGACTGTCAGTAATCACAAACAGTCTGAAAGTACATCTGAAACAATCTTCCTAACTGTTGTTAGGAAGAAACTTGGGAGTAAGTCTGGGCTATGGACCAAAGACCAACTGTCTGGTCCTTCCTGGTACTTGTGTGTAGCTTGGGTCAAGTTCTCAGACTTTTTTTTTTTTTTTTTTTTTTTTAAATATAGAGGCCAGTCGGAAGATGGAGTAGGCTTGGCCTCTCAATTTTATCTCAGGTCCTTTCAACCACTCCAATAAACTCTGAATATGTCTCCAGACTGTTAGTGTAGTCCTTCGCATATGCCACATGTACATGAATATACATTGCATTATTCTGTCTCAACCTGTTTACTTTGATAAACATAATACATGCCAAGCTCATCTGTGTGGTCAGAAATTCTAAACCATTTCTCCAGCCCCTTTGTTTATGTAAACTGAGTTTGACTCTCACAGTTGAGCTGCTTGAGATTTTAGGGTACATTCTAGTTTTAATGTCTTACCATATTTGTGGTTTATAAATACATTTTACTGTTCTCTGGTCACCTCTTCACTTTATAGATAAATTCTTTTCATTCAACCCATTTGTCTGTTTCTGTTTTTTATTCTGGTGCCAGTAATATTGGCTTCTTATTCCTCAATAAGAGAACAAACAAAAACAAAACCTGTATCATAGAAATTTTCCTTTGTATTTTTCTTTTAGGACCTTTAAAGTTTTCAGCTCTTGTACATAGTTCTTTAATTTTCCAAGTTCAGCTTTTCATAAGTCGATCCAGATGTTCTGACACTTAGTCACTGAAGAGACCGTTCTATAGCATGGTACTCTAGGCACCTGTCTTGGAAAAGTGAGCATATGTATGTGCATATTGCTCTCTGTTCTGTTTCACTGAGTAGTCTGCATTTCTGCCACTGCAGTTTTTATGGTTTTTGTATGTTATAAAATGCATTTATTAATTAATTTATTTTTTTGTTACAGATCACATTGAGTCCTTTGAAAGAGTGGCAAATTAGATTTGCTTCTTACTGGCTTTTTCTATGTAATGTAATGTCTCTAGCATACAAACATGGTGCATTTTCTCCTTGTCTAGATTTCTGCAATGTCCATTCCCACTTCTCATTCTTTTGACAACTTTAACTAGAACTTTATGTTCCATGTGACTCTTACCCTCCGTGTTTTCTCCTTTTGCATAGGTTCTCCAGATCCTGATGAGGAAATATTTATCTGGTCAGTTTCATTCCTTATAGATTCTTGCCATTTAATCACTCAGTGATGTGCATTAATTCTCTGTAATAATGATATCAAAATAATGCTTTAGGATCTAGAATTTATCCCCTGTTCTAGTCCCAGCACCTGAACAGATACACAATGTCACTCTGAATAGTGGACGGCTGAGATGGCTCAGCAGGTAAAGGCACTTGCTGCCAAGCTAATAACCTTGAGTATGACTCTAAACTTCAATTAGCAAAGGAGAGAAACAACTCCTAATTTTCCCTCTGACCTCCCTCCACACAGGCACCAACGCAAGTCAATTTCTACTCACATACACATGCACATAAAAATGCAAACAAGTACAATTAATATTTTATAAACAACTTCTGCACAAAAAATTGCTTTACAATGGAAATGATTTTGTGTATTCATGTTCAAATACATATACTCAATTGTAACAACATACACAAAATGCACTATGAAAGCCGGATATTTTAATTATCCCTCCACGTGTAAGTGGATACAGGTACAAGTAGTGCCACATTCTGTCATTATTTCCTTCTGTGATCTTGCATACATATACTCAATTGTAACAACATACACAAAATGCACTATGAAAGCCAGATATTTTAATTATCCCTCCACGTGTAAGTGGATACAGGTACAAGTAGTGCCACATTCTGTCATCATTTCCTTCTGTGATCTTGCATGCCTTCTGCACTCCTATAGGGGAAGGTGTGGACCAAATCTCTGGTTTGGGGAGAGCTTTCTTATTTTTCTTGACCCACACTTCTCCCTTAGATAAACTAATTGATGAGTTTTTTAAAACTGTATTTCTCAGCTCCTCTTTCTAGTCATTCTTTCCCGATCCACATTCATATGCATTCTTGGTTTCCCTTTTTCTATCTAACCATAAGCCTTTGATCCTGTGGTCTACTTACTTCCATCTCTGGGAACCCAAAGGGAAGAAAAAAATCATCAAAAATAAACTTTATTAAACTTCTTGACATCCTGTGTTTCTGCTCTCTTTCCCCATAAATATCTTAAATCCTACCATTATTTTTCTGCTCTAACACCCCAGAAGCCTGCAGAAGCAAATGTTATCCATGGTTAGTTTCTCATAAAACTCCATGGACGTCTTTCACTTTATAACTTTAGATATTTTATTTTCTTTCTGAAAACTCCTTCTCTGGGGTGTTATGAACTCATGGAATCAGATTGCAGCCCTCAGAAGCACCTTTATCTTTTTCCTTCACTGTTTCTTCTCATTCCACTTATTCCAGATGTTGGTTACCCATTCTCATGTCTGTGTGTGATTTCACAGGTCACATGTTATCATGTCTGTTCCCCCTGATATTTCCCAGAATAGTTCTATAATGGTACGGCTAACTACTTACTTTGTATAACATGCTCAAAATATGAATTTTCAAATTACCATATCTTATTCTTGCACCCAAAATGTATCTACTTCTGAATGATTGTGTTAGTATTACTAGGGACCCTTAATTGAGGATGTAAAAACTTCATTAACCTATCTTGTCTCTTCATTTTATTTCCATTCCCTAAAGCTAACTAGTATCCTCAATTAGTTTTAAATTATGCCACATGTATGTCTCTCAATTGCATTTTATGGGCTGGCAGTAAAAGCAATTACCCTATAAACCCGTTAGTCTAACTTTGATCCCTGGAACCCATGGTTGAAGGAGAGAACTTTGAAAATTCAACTCTAACCACCACATGTGCACTATGGAAAGCATGTGCACATGTGTATTTACATAAAACATAATAACACATTAAATTTGTGAAAGTATATTTTACTCTCTTTATTCCAATAAATGTCCCAGGACCCCAATCTTATTTTTATGGCAATTCCCTAATAATCTGAAATATGAACATGACAATATTTTAAGTTTATAGTAGATATGGATATGAAATAACAATGTACATTAAGAACTTTAAAACTTGATTTGAATTATGTTTGATCCCACCAAGTTCTTTCTGAGCTTCGAAACTCTTTAAAGTTGTTGTTTAAAATGGAACAGTGAACCATCCAAAGTAATTGAACTATCAGAAAAGCCACTGAGCTGGCAAGATGGTTCAGCTGGTAAACTTGCCTGTGGTCAGACATGATAGTCTGAGTTCAATCCCTAGAAACTGTGTGATTGATAGAGAGAACTTAAGCATGTTTTTCTATGACTTAAGTGTGTGCACACACCTCCTTACACACACACACACACACACACACACACACACACACACACTGCATAAAATATAAATACTATTACTCAGAATTATATTCTTCAGGCTAAACCAACCAATAAAGGCACAGTTTCCACAAGCTGAAGCCAAATCACTATACTTATTGAAGACAATAAACCTATTTTATTTTAGACACTCAAAATGGTTAAAATGAGAATACATTCATATTAAGAGTAAGGGAAATTTAACTAATTTAAATTTTTTCTAACATTTATGAATTTATCCCATTCAATTTGAAAATCTCATGAAAAATGTACAATTTTACAACTTCTTTTCAAGTTACTAAAAGCCTTAAAATCTGATTACACTCCTGTTAGCCCCCCTCCTCCCAAAGGGCCATCTTTTCGGGGCATTCTTCTTCTCTTTGTTAGAGCTGTAGCTAACCAGAGCATACTGCTCAATAAGTGATAGTCGAACAAATGCTTGGTTCCTACTGTTTTCTTTTTTCCTCCTGAAAAATGTTCTTTTCAAAATGTCTAATTCTGCCTGAATCATGTCTCGCCTATTGCTCCAACTGCCTTTTATTTATGAGCAGGCTTCATAGTTAATCCATGCTTGCAATTTAATATTTATTTGTTGATATACACCAAAATGTTTCCTTGAGATAAACTGCAACCTTTCCACATTATGTTCTAATAAATGTCTCCATGCAAACATCATTGTTTATGGGTCATAAATTAGAAGGCTGTGCTTTCTTTAGCCCTGTTTTGGTTTATTTGGGGTTACTTGTTCTGATGATAAAGTACACTGACAAATAACTTGTTTTTCGGGCTGGGGGATGGTACAGTGAGTAAGAGTACTTGCTGTGATTCTCAGGAGTTTGGGGAACTAAGTTTGCAACCTTAGAACCCATGAGAAAAGCCAGACATGACCTCACATCTGTTATCCTTCTACTTCTATGGAGAAATGGGAGGTGGGAAACAGACGATTACAGGAACTCTGTCGGCAAAGAAGGAAAAACCTGCCTCTGAATGAGCTGGAACATGGAAATCATATCCACAACATTGTCCTCTGATCTACCAATCCACCCACTCCACTCCACACACACCACATGCTCATGCACACACATGTCACATCATACGTGCATGACATTCTACACCCACACACTCCATATCACACATACCACACTATTAAACCTCAAACTTGCATACCCAATAACCTATCGAACACACATACCAGCACAGAGAGTAATTGATTGTATCACATACAAGTCCAATACTAAAAATATTTTCATACCATGCTAGTGACTCTGCATTTCTTGAGTATAATTATAAAGACTAATTTACATAACACTGCATTGTGTAAAGGAGATCTTGACATAGTTAAATTTTTAATGGCCAGTATTGGCAAGACAGTTCTTTATTTAGAGAGCTCAAACATATTTGACTTCAATTAATTATCTCTTTATTCAAATAGTTGCTTAAGACCTATAAGCAGTACAATTCAGTGATAGCTATCCCAAGACCTGAGCCCTCTTGCCTGCCTTGGGCCCTTCCTGTAAAGGGATATCAATAAACATGTTTTATAATTATATTGGCATAGAGGTGGCTATAATCAGTCACAATTAGCATGCTGCATTTCTGATTGGATTATTGTTATTGTCTGTGAGTTTATTAGTGTAGTGTATGTGTGTATGGTTTGTATGCATGTGCAGATGAATATCCTCCTCTGTGTATATACAGAGGCCAGAAAGAATATCAAGTGTCCTGCACTATCTCTTCTCCCAGTATCCCTTTGACCCAGGGTCTCTGATTGAACCTAGAACTAGAAGACCTGCCCTAAAGGTGAGCAGGTCCATTCTATGGACTTGGGTCTGCCTGCTTCCTGACTGCAGATACAATATGATCAGGTGCCTCATTATGCCTGGTGCCATTCCATCCTCAACATGATAGACTGCATACTTAACCATAAAACAAAACAAACCTTCCTTCCTTCCTTTAGCCTGCCTTTTTAAAGGTATATTTAATTTTTTATTATTGCAATAAGAGAAGTAACTAATATAGCCCCAAATGTAACCTATATAGTACAGATTATAAAACATATTAATCTTTTCCTATCTTGTGTGCTTTCTACTGGATAATTTAGCACTTACAGAAAAAAATAATTACCAATTTAACTATTTTCTCACTAATATAAAAGTCACAACTTTTAAGCAATGTAACATAAAGTTTTATTTAATTCCTGACTGGAGTTATAAATGCTCCCATAAGGATATGTTTATGTTAAGTCTATGAAAGTGCACAAACATAGTCTGCAATTTAGTACCATAAATCAGTTTTCAGCAACTTTGCATAGCTATGCCTGCAGATGCACTGTTAAACTCCATAGCAGGATTCACCAACTGACTCACAGCTGCTTTGAGATGAAAGTTAGATGAATTAGAACAGAGGCCTGTTAAGCCCACAGTGTTGGTACCAGTGGATTGATATCAATTACCATATTTTAACAATTTTTTTTTCTGGGATAGGAAAGAAAAGGTGACTGCATGGAAATCTTAGATCTACTGGGAGAGATTGCTCCTTAAAGTTAAATGACCTCATTGTCCTTTTCCTGGGAAGAATATGAATTTACTGTACATCCAAGCATTATTATAGTCTCCTGACTATAATCTTGTATATAATAGCAGAAACAGTGTGGAAGAGGATGAACCTTACATATATAATGTGACAGCTTTCTTGGTAGTCCTACTAAGACAGAAATTTAGGCAGGCATCATACATAATCTATCCACAATATTATTTCATTATACACCTACTTTCTGAACAGGACAGATACGTTGCACACAGGAAGTTACTCATCAGTGACAACCTTCCCAAGGGTCGTTCAAACTTGAATTATGTATGGAGGAGAATTTGTAAGACCTCTTCCCTCCCTGAAGAGTTACACACAGTTAATGGTGGCAGTGAAAAGAATCACTTTAGTCAGTAGCCATTGTTAAGTGGCCCTTGCTCAAGCAAGTAACCAAGCCATGCTCATGCAAGCAACACTGATCAGATATCACAGACCACAATAAAAAATTAAAACAAAAATGAACAGGGTACTTATTAGAAGGGTTTAGGGGAAAGGAGGAGATAAGAGTAAAAGGTGAGAATATGCTCAAAATCATGATGATGTGGCATGGTGCTTGTGTGTATATATGTGAGGGTGTATGTTGTGTGTGGGGGTGCATGTGTATTATGAAATTGTTAAAGAATACATTAAAAATTATGAAATGTAAATGAAGAAAATATCTAATAAAAGTTGAAAAAAAAATAAATATAAAAATAAAAAAAAATTAAAACAATAAAATGTTTACTCCACTCCTTATCTCTGTGAACAGGAACAAAATATTGAAAGAAACTTCTGGGTTCATTTTGAATTATTGCTAGTATATGCAATGGCTTCTGCAGCTCATCTGAGGAGTCACAGGTAGCCGGGATGCAACTGTTTTCCAAATATGACGATGCAGAGATACTGAGAGAAAGAACCTTGCAATCAACATTTAGTCAAAGTTAAAGTAATCTGTATTAAGAAAAGATCCCAGTTCTCAGTGGTGGCTTCCAATATCCTTTGTTTATTTGCAGCCACAGTGACATATTTTCTTTTCATGCTTTTCCTTTAATCTTTGATAGAACTCCATGGCCTTTATGTCTTTGATTTATTTCTCTGTCTCACTCCTTCTTTCCTAGGCATCTGCAGTTATCCTACTTACTCATCAATATCATAATGAGTATTTAACCAAATTAAAAGCCTGTTTCTAGATGTTTGTGGTTTTCACTGACCAAAATCCAGATAATAATGTGTAATCCTGTTATTCTGATTCTGAATAAAGACCATATGCAGATTTTCCCCTGTGTGTGTGTATATGAGTGTGTGCATGTATTTATGTGCCTCTGTGTGTGTGTGTATGTTCCTTGTGTTTGTGTAGGTGCAGGCTTGGATGTATGTGTTATGCATGTTTGCATGTATGTAAATTCACATGTGTCAATGTCTGAAAATGTTTGCGCTATGCTTGTGGAGAACCAAAGTTAATGTCTAGATCTATCATCCATCCCTATTTTATCGTACTTATTGAGGCAAGGTATCTCAATCAAACTCAGAGCTCTCTGATGTGGTGATTCTTGTTAGGCAGCTTGCTCTAAGGCCTCCAATACCTAAATCTCAATGGAAGTACAAATAGAACTCTGCACCCACCTGACACTTAATATGACTTCTGGAATTCTGAATGCCAGTGTAGCATGAGTTTTCATCTACTCCACTTTATGCTCCTGGTAGGTCACACTTCTAGCCACCTGGCCAGCTGGTCTTTGGGTTTGCGAATGAAAGACATAAACATACACACACTCACACACACACACACACACACACACACACATGCACATGTGTCATAGTTAATTTACCTCTTCTGTCCAAATTAAAAAACAAAACAAAACAACAAAAAAAGCCCCAAACCTCTTCTCTGAGATATAAATTGAGCATAACCATAACAGGCATGTAAATTACAAAGTATAATATACAATTAGCATTCAATCCATCATATTTGTCAATTATATGAAGTACTCTACCATCATATCCTCACTAAAGAGCTTATAATTCTATACCTGAATTACATTTTGATTTTAGCCTGTATCACCATTTGAAAATCATCCTTTCAACTCTATATTATATCTCATTGCTAAACAACTTCAGTTTGCTTATGAAACTATAACTAGTCTTCAACCCCATCAGAAATCTGAGAGTGAATTAGATATATAAGAAGCACAAAACATAACTTCTAAAGCTTAAATGGTAGAGACAACTGACTACCATTTCTTATAATACTGCGGGGGCGGGGGGTGTCTGTCTTCAGCCTTCTGGCCCAGAACCATCTTTCAGACTTTGAAATGGAATAGGAACTATGAAGGGCTAATATTTTCTGTCTTGGCAGAACTAAGTTGTCAACTGTCCTGCATTGTATGTCTTTTCCTGGACAGTATTTTTTGTCTGTAGATGAATAGGGCAATTTCTGCCCAGTGGCTACCATGCCGAGATAAGCAACCTCACCTGGAGGTAAAGATGCTCAATTCTTCTTTTTATTTTCTTTTTGATTTTTGTTTTTTGTTTTTATTAGATATTTTCTTCATTTGCATTTCAAATCCTATCCCCTATCCTAGTTTCCTCTATGAATCCCCTATACCCTCCCCCTGCTCCAAAACCCAGCCACTCTTGTTTCAATTCTTCTTTGAATGAGAATGGAGAAGCTGTCAGGAGCCGGCATATCTCCTTGCCAAATGATTCTAAATAATGAAGTAGCATTAAATGTCACATTCTGTGGATTTCTGATGTTTTTGAAGACTATTGATATTAAGCATTTCTGAACTGTTAAACCTTAACTGCTCTTAGCCATTTCTATTTGAGTAAATGGAAAACACTTCATTATAATTAAATCAGAATCTAACATAACCATGAGTTTACTATCTGGACCTTAACTTGTATTACTTAATTATCTTAAACAATTTGTAATAGTAGCTATTAGAAGGACAGGGTTAAAGCCTTGTATTCTTAAATTAGTAGCATAGGCACAATGTCTATCTAAGAATAACAATGTTAATTCCAAATTTTGTAACAATATACAAATTTATACCATTGAAAACTTTAATTCTATATCAATACACAAATTCTGTACCAATCAATGTAAGAAATTATAACTTCAATTTTGCATCAATTATAAAGATTTCTATCAATGTAAGTTCATAACTACACAATGATTTGTTGAAGAATAAAATTAGTAATCTATTCTATTTCCTCCACGTTCAAAATTATGAGTGTTTCCAAATTTTTCCTTAAAACAACAACCTATCTATAATTTTAAAAATAAACATAACCAGACATTCAAACTCAGGGAATTGGGCTGACAACTCTCCATGGCTTCTTCCTACAAAGTTTGGGCAATGAGAAATTCTTTAAAGGAGTGGGGAGGGGTAGGAAAATTAGAAAAACTTGTTAGACTTAAGTAAGCTAATTTAGCAACTATTAATCAGTCTCTGTATGTTTAGAAGGCTCAGGGCCTGACTGAAGTTCTGACTAAAAATATCTGAAAGGTTGGATGAGCACCAGGAATCTGTAGCAAGTCTGTAGGCAGCATCAGTTCAGCATCTCTGAGGAGGAATTTTGTCAAAGCTGTACATTCGGTAATATATGAATCTCACAACCAAACTTTCAGTACTATTAATGTGGGACCATGAAAGGCAGCCTATTTTCTGATTGAGCTAGGTTTAAAGCCTAGAGACCAAGCAGGTGTTCCTGCAAAGGGATGGAAGGTGATTGCCATGCCCCCATACACCAGACTCCTGACATGAGGCCTGAGCTCTCCATAATTCTGTGGCCATCAGTCACCTGGGGCAAGACCCCAAGCCCCTGGTTTCTGTCTAGACTCCACCCCCACTGTTACCTGGAAATAGCCAGATATGCTTCTTCCCATAGTTACCTGGCAACCACCAGGTAGACCTGGCCCACTATAAGAGGGACTGCTTACCCCCTTCTCTAACTCTCTTACTCTTACCTCTCTCTTGCCTCTTGTTCCTTTGCTCACTCTCACTCTGCATTCCCTTCCCTACTATCTCCATGTGGCCATGGCTGGCCTCTACTTCTCTACTCTCTCCCTCACTTTGCCTTTCTCTGCCTTTACTACCCTCTTAGTTCCCTTTGCCAGACATTCTTCCCTGCAAAAAGTGTTTAACTTCAAGCTTGCCCTGAGAAAGGGGATACAGTTTCCCTCATCACAACTCTGCCATGACAATAAATTCCTTAAAACCATGGACTGCCTCTTCCCATCTGGATCCACCATGTTGGACCAATGGAGCAGGTCTTCCTCTAAAGTGCAGCGTCTAACCTCACGCAAAAGGCCTCTCAGCAGTTCCAGACACACTTTCAACCAAGCTGCCCACTGAACAAGCCAGAGAAACTCACCTCCCTGCAGGAACCAGAGAGAGCTCTCTCCTTCTGCCCTTTGCCCTTTGGTCCTGGGCTTTAGTCTCAGCTCTTCCTCAAAATGGAGTGATTTCTGCAGTGTCCAAGACCTAGAACCTGCAGTCCCTGGTCCAGGGACCCAAGATCCAACTCCTGGCAGGTTCCCTGGGCACCTCAGATTGCGCCTCCCCACCTCCCCACCCCCAGAGCTGGGTCCTGCAGCTTCTCACATCCCTAGCCCTGTGGTGAATCCGATGTAGAACACCATTTTAACCCACACATTAAGATATTTGTGTGTCTCCTGAGAGACTCTACCAGTGCCTGACAACTACAGAGCCTCAGCCAACCATTGGCCTTAACATAGGGTCCCCAATGGAGGAGCTAAAGAAAGAACCCAGGGGAGCGTTATGGGTTTGCAACCCCATAGGAGGAACAACAACATGAACTAACCAATACCTCCAGAGCTCCCAGGGTCTAAACCAACAACAAAAGAGTACCCATGGTGGCCCCATGGCTCCAGCCGCATATGTAGCAGAGGATGGACTTATAGGTCATCAATGGGAGGCAAGGCCCTTGATCCTATGAAGGCTCTATTGTCCTAGTGTGGGGGTATGCCAGGACCAGGAAGCAAAAGTGGGTGAGTTGGTAAGCAGGGGGAGAGAGATGGTATACGGGGTTTTTGGAGGGGAAACCAGGAAAGGAGATAATATTTGAAATGAGAATAAAGAAAATATCTAATGAAAAATAAAATAAAATAAAAAGATATTTATGTGGATGTTGCAGGGTGCACAGATCAGCTAAAAATAAAATTGTGTTCCTTGTTTGAGCACGTTACTGACAACTGTCTTTTTTTATGAGTTAATTTTATTAATAACCAATTGTAAATAGTCTTCATTGATGCTATTGAAGGATTACATGACGAATCTTAAGGATCCCATAATCAACAAGATTTACTGTCTAATTTTATCTGAAGTTTTGGCTACAGACATTTTTATTCTTAAGCCAGTTATTGGATGGTTCCTATGCCAAGGAATTAGCAGATCAAGTTACCTGTCCTGTTTGATTTTCTTGAATTTTTTGAGACCATCAGGGATCTTCCTCTGTCATATCTGGTCCAAATCACTCTGGAAGGGGTCCAAGCCCTTTTATCCTTCCCTGTCAGCAAAAATACAGAGACTCTCTTCCAAAATAGCATATCCTTGGTCCAGTCACTAAACCATTAATGGTATAGCCTGACCCCTCTCCCAGAGGTCATAACCACACACATTTTGATAATTAAAAATATTTAAAGCAATTAAAGTAATCTAAACAAATATTAACCATTGAGATAGTGCTTCTATACCATCTTCTGATTTTTGACCTATGATATAAGGAGTGAAAGTGCCTTAAATCTCTGCATTTAACTTTAAAATCAAATCCCTGTCTACTGGCTGGATAAGCCTATTGTCATGCCATCCTAGGCAGTCCCAGAAATTCCATTTGGACCCATTTGAGAATTTGCCCTGGCAAGACTTTTAAGTTTCTTTAAAACATTTTTTTTTCATTCACTCTCCTTACCTTCTCCCTTCCGTGGAGCTTAATATTTCTGTATTTTTAACAACATTTAAATAATTACCATTACATGCCATTTTATCCTGTAAAAGCAATTAATTCAAAATTATAAATCTCTGTCCTTTGAGTTTTTTCTGGCTGGAGACAGGTAGCTTTTATTATCTGCTTCTCATCGCCTCCCTCCTAGGACCTGGTCAGGGAAACAGCCAGCCTCTTTGCATAGCAGGGTTTCTGAGCATCTCTGAGCTGAGGCTTTCTTTCTCTGGTGGATGTGTTCTTTTGATTTAGTTTCATGTGCAGGAACCATATGACTTAGGTCTGCTGGCTGAAAAACCAGTTTTCTCCCCTTCTAAAATACATCCTTGAGTGTGGGTGTTTCATTCCTAAATTATTTTCAAACATGGGTTCTTGGCCCACATTGGATGCCATGTATAGCATGAGTTTTTATCTACTCCACTTTATATTCTGAGTGGGTCATATTTCCAGCCACCTAGCTAGGTTATCTTTGGATTTGAGAATGAAAGACACACACACACACACATACACACACACACACACACACACACACACACACCCACACACACACACACTAGCTTATTTTTAATATATAGTCTAACTCAATGATTAGGCATTTCTATTCCTCTGCTTGCTACCTTAGGTCCAATTGGAGAAGTGCCCAATGGCAACCTACCCCAAATTTCACATGGCTGGTTGGCTTTATCTCTTGTAGTTCAAGTCCATTTGTATCTCTCTCCTTAGTCATGGTGATTTCTCCTCTCTCCTCCAATCTGCCATCCTACCTCTCATATACTCACCCTGTCTCTCTTTTCTCAGTATTGACTGCTGGAATTTTTATTGATTGATCAACAACCAATTGGAGACAAGGACCTTTTGTATTTGGACATGCAGATTTCTTATTGAATCACAGCATTAGAAACAATCTCCAACATGCCAGTCCTTGAACTTGCATGGCAAGTACTTTAATCTAAGATTCTCCCTCAACCCATGACATCATTCTTGAAAAGCCCCTTTTGACCTGGAAAGGAGATACTGTCTGCATTGATGAGCAGTAAGTATTCATAGTAAGGTGGCAGTTGAAGATAATCAGATAATGTTTTCTCTGATGTTTAAACTTTAATCCCTACTTAAGCATTTATTCTACTTAATCATTAGGACTTTTATTTACTCTGTTGTTGGAAACATAGAAATAGCAAATATTCACAAATCTAACAAGCACAGAATATAACTGACAAGAAGGTTGCTATGCTAAGAATCACTCCAAGATTTTAAAAAGTCCAGAATAATACTGATCCACTGATATCATTAATGTTAACTCAAGACTCAAGACAGAGAAGTGCTATAGCAGAAAACTCCAAGGTGAATGTAAAATAGTGGAATTGACAGCCTATAGTAGCATGATAAAAAGTTGATAGACAGCATCTTGCCACCACTCAATATAGTTAAAACAGGGATGATCTAAGATCTCTCTACCTGCAGGGTGAGCCAATGTTAAAGGATTTCATCTTGAACTGTCATCTTTTTACCCATTTCTTCATGTTTTGAAGCCCAGTGTTAGCTTAGTAATGATTCCTTAAAGAGAACGCAGCATGAGTGTTAAGAGAGAGGCACTCAGAAGTGGCAAGATTCGTCTGAGGGAAAATACATGGGATTCTCAGAGAAGAGCCATGGGAAGTAAGACATGGCCATGTATTGATATGGATGCTTAAGTGGGCCATTCTGATTATTTAAAAATTTTTACTAATTCATAAAAACATGAAATGAATGTATATTAGTTCTAAGACACATTAACAGCCAATGAATTTTATGTTTAAATTGGATTTAAAAGTCTCCTCACCGTTTGTTCTTATTTCCAACTATTTGGATGGATTATTGGGGAGTCTCACACAAAGCACCCTGCTCACATTTCTTTCTCAACCCTCCCAGGTCCACCCACCCCATCCTTGTGACAAAAATAGAAAAAGAGAATAAGAGAAGTAAGAAAAATATGCCATGTCCAATTTGTGTGCCCATTTACTCACTGGAGCATGGTCAAATGCCAGCAGCCTGCCTCTGAAAGAAAGTGAGTTCTTCCTCACCTCAACTTTTGACAGAATCCATCCACTGTGAAGAGCTACATTTCAGTATCTCTAACACAATTTTTAAGAGTTCTCTTCAATGGCTTCCTGTCTAGACTGTTGCTTTTCTGGGGGGCTAGAGGGGCTGGAAATAGGGTGGAGGACAGAACTTTTCAGAAACCTTTCTTTTTTTTTTCAATTCTTTATTAGATATTTTTTCATTTACATTTCAAATGCTACCCCAAAAGTCCCCTATACCCTCCCCCCACCTTGTTCCCCTTCCCACCCACTCCCACTTCTTGGCCCTGGCATTCCCCTGTACTGGGGCATATAAAGTTTGCAAGACCAAGGGACCTCTCCTCCCAATGATGGCCCACTAGGCCATCTGCTACATATGCAGCTAGAGACACGAGCTCTGGGGATGCTGGTTACTTCATGTTGTTGTTCCACCTATAGGGTTGCAGACCCCTTAAACTTCTTGGGTACTTTCTCTAGCTCCTCCATTGATGGCCCTGTGTTTCATCCAATAGATGACAATGAGCAATCACTTCTGTATTTGCCAGGCACTGGCATAGCCTCACATGAGACAGCTATACCAGGGTCCTGTGAGCAAAATCTTGCTGGCATATGCAATAGTGTCTGGGTTTGGTGGCTGATTCTGGGAAGTATACCCAGATGGAGCAGTCTCTGGGTGGTCTATCCTTTTGTTCAGAGAAGCTTTCTGTGTTTCCCACTCTGAACTGTGAGTCTGCAGTCATTAAGCCAACTGCAAAAGAAGCCCTCTTGCCCTTTGGAGTCAATGGCAGCATGGATCATAAAACTTCTAAGTGGTTGTGGCTGCAGCACAGGCCACAGACATCCACATGTTCCCTGCTGTCAGTATGGATCTTGGACCCTGAATTTCAGCATGGTTTTCAGTGGCAGCACACACCACACACATCAATAGACTCCTCAGTCATAGCACTGACTATGGACACCATAGTGGCCGTTGGTGGCAGCATAGGACTCAGTGTCTGCATGACTTTTGGTGGAATCATAGCCCATGGACATCCTTACTATTTCTTTAAAGTGAAAAAATTAAAAGGTTGAGGAGTAGAAAAATGACTATGCTTTTCAGGAAAGCTCATACATTTGAGGCTAAGATTTGGACACACAACACTTGTGTCAGGAGAGCTCATAACTACCTAAAATTCCAGCTTCAGGGATATTCTCACACTCCTTAGGCTTCCATAAGCATGTGCACATGTGCACACACACACAAACACATACACAGAGACCCACACATGTAAAATATAATTTTTTTAAATGACAAAAATCTAGCTTTTGAGGTATTTAATTACCTATTGTTTACAGTTCCCTGAGACAGCTCAGAACAAAGCCACACTGTTTTAGTTACAGTTTTTCCTTGGTTTTCTTTTATTGTTCTGGAGGACAACACATCCAATTTTATATCAAGTCAGCAGACTATGTTTGCAACAGGATAGGAAGAGCACCTACAGTTATACTACAGACCTGATTTAAGAAAGTTTTTTGATAATGTTTCAGCAAGCTCCTTTTTTTCCTTGCAGAGAAATATTTCCAGATTCTTCCTCAAAAACAAATGCTGCACACCAATAAATGCTTGAAATTACAGTAAACTAGACACTTAAAAGGAAGTCAAGTGGCTCTTCAACAGTTTACTAGAAAGAATGTAGATAGTCTGAAATCTTTCCACTGTCTGTCCTGATCAGAAAAGCA
Organism: Mus minutoides; assembly: GCA_902729485.2. Classification (NCBI taxonomy): domain Eukaryota; kingdom Metazoa; phylum Chordata; class Mammalia; order Rodentia; family Muridae; genus Mus; species Mus minutoides. Next base: position 675,646 of record LR750278.1, read on the forward strand.
AGCTTTTCTACTCAGAAATAAATTGAATTGAAAGTAACATAATCTTATTAATGAGAGTGTTTTACATTGCTTCACTCAACTAGGCGTGATAACAGTGCAATGGAAAAATAGGTCAAGCAACAGAGTTCAGCTTACCTTTCCATCCAGGCCAGGAAATGTAGACCTTCTGGACCAACCACTACTACCTATAAAGGCTTCCAGAAAACATCAAAGTTACCTCAATCACTAGTTTTAGCTAAGATACATTTAGAACACTAAGAAGTGATCAGTCACATACAATAATATGAAGTAATTTTTTTCCTTTTTTATTAGATATTTTCTTCATTTACATTTCAAATGCTATCCCAAAAGTCCCCTATACCCTCCCCCCGCCATGCTCCCCTACCCACCCACTCCCACTTCTTGGCCCTGGCATTCCCCTGTACTGGGGTATATAAAATTTGCAAGACCAAGAGGGCTCTCTTCCCAATAATAGCCAACTAGGCTATCTTCTAATACATACGCAGCTAGAGACACAAGCTCTGGGGGTTCTGATTAGTTCATATTGTTGTTCCACCTATAGTACCCAGACCCCTTCAGCTTTTGGGTACTCTCTCTAGCTCCTATCTTGGGGACCCTGTGATCCATCCTAGAGATGACTGGGAGCATCTATTTCTGTATTTGCCAGACACTGACAAAGCGTAACAGGGGACAGCTATATCAGGGTCCCTTCAGCAAAATCTTGCTGGCTTATGCAGTATTGTCTGCATTTGGTGGCTGATTATGGGATGGACCCCTGGGTGGAGGAGTCTCTGGATGGTCCATCCTTTCATTTCAGTTCCAGTCTTTGTCTCTGCACCTCCTTCCATGGATATTTTATTCCCTATTCTAGGGAGGAATGAAATATCCACGCATTGGTCTTCCTTCTTGATTTTCTTGTGTTTTGGAAGTTGTATTAATTCATTTACATTTCTTCTAGGTTTCTGGGCTAATATCCACTTATCAGTGAGTGCATATCAAGTGACTACTTTTGTGATTGGGTTATCTCACTCAGGATGATATCCTCCAGATACCTCAATTTGCCCAAGAATTTCATAAATTCGTTGTTTTTAATAGCTGAGTAGTAATCCATTGTGTAGATGTACCATTTTCTGTATCCATTCCTCTCTTGAGGGACATCTGGGTTCCTTCCAGCTTCTGGCTATTATAAATAAAGCTGCTATGAACATAGTGGAGCATGTGTCCTTATTAACAGTTGGAACATCTTCTGGGTATATGCCCAGGAGAGGTATTGCTGGATCAATTGGTAGTACCATGTCCAGTTTTCTGAGGGACCTCCAGACTGATTTGCAGAGTGGTGTATCAGCTTGCAATCCCACCAGCAATGGAGGAGTGTTCCTCTTTCTCCAAATCCTCGCCAGCATCTGCTATCACCTGAATTTTTGATCCTAGCCATTCTGACTGGTGTGAGGTGGAATCTCAGGGTTGTTTTGATTTGCATTTCCTTGAGATTAAGGATGTTGAACTTTTTTTTTTTCAAGTGCTTCTCAGCTCTTCTGTATTCCTAAATTGAGAATTCTTTGTTTAGCTCTGTACCCCATTTTTAATGGGGTTATTTGAGTTTCTGGAGTTCAGCTTCTTGAGTTTTTTTTTTTTTTTTTTTTTTTTTTTTTTTTTTTTTTTTTTTTTTTTTTTTTTTTTTTTTTTTTTTTTTTTTTTTTTTTTTTTTTTTTTTTTTTTTTTTTTTTTTTTTTTTTTTTTTTTTTTTTTTTTTTTTTTTTTTTTTTTTTTTTTTTTTTTTTTTTTTTTTTTTTTTTTTTAGAAATTCTCCATTTACATTTCAAGTGTTATCCCCCCACCCTGCTCCCCTCCCCTCCCCCTCCCACTATTTGGCCCTAGCATTCCCCTGTAATGGGGCATAAAAAAATTGCTAGGTCAAGGGCCTTTCTTCCCCAGTAATGGCTAACTAGGCCATCTTCTAATACATATGCAGCTAGAGACATGAGTTCTGGGGGTTCTGATTAGTTCATATTGTTGTTCCATCTATAGGGACGCAGACCCCTACAGCTCTTGGGTACTCTCTAGCTCCTACATTGGGGACCCTGTGTTCTGCCCTATAGATGGTTGTGAGCATCCACTTCTGTATTTGACAGGGACTGTCAAAGCCTGCCAGGAGACAGCTATATCAGGGTCCTTTCAGCAATATCCTGCTGGTGTGTGCAGTAGTATCTGCATTTGGTGGCTGATTATCTGATGGACCACCCAGGTGGGATACTCTCTGGATGGTCCATCCTTTCCTTTAGCTCCAAACTTTGTCTCTGAACCTCCTTCCATGCATATTTTAATCCCTATTATAGGGAGGAATGAAGTATCCACGCATTGGTATTTTTGATTTTTTTGTGTTTTGGTAATTGTATCTTGGGTATTCTAGGTTTTTGGGCTAATATCTGCTTATCAGTGAGTGCATATTAAGTGACTTCTTTTGTCATTGGGTTACCTCACTCAGAATGATATCCTCCAGATACATCCATTTACTCAAGAATTTAATAAATTCATTGTTTTTAATAGCTGAGTAGTACTCCATTGTGTAAATGTACCATTCCTCTGTTGAGGGACATCTGGGTTCTTTCCAGCTTCTGGCTATTATAAATAAGGTTGCTATGAACATAGTGGAGCATGTGTCCTTGTTACCAGTTGGAATATCTTCTGGGTATATGCCCAGGAGAGGTATTGCTGGATCTTCCAGTAGTACTTCTGAGAAACCACCAGACTGATTTCCAGAGTGGTTGTACCAGCTTGCAATCCCACCAGCAATGAAGAAGTATTTCTCTTTCTCCACATCCTCGCCAGCATCTGCTGTCACCTGAATTTTTGATCTTAGCCATTCTGACTGATTTGAGGTGGAATAACAGGGTTCTTTTGATTTGCATTTCTCTGATAATTAAGGATTTCGAACATTTTTTTAAGGTGCTTCTCAGCACTTTGGCATTGTTCAGTTGAGAATTCTTTGTTTAGCTCTGTACCCCATTTTTAATGGGGTTATTTGAATTTCTGGTGTTCAGCTTCTTGAGCTCTTTGTAAATATTGGATATTAGCCTCCTATCAGATTTAGGATTGGTAAAAATTCTTTCCCAATCGGTTGGTGGCCTTTTTGTCTTATTGATAGTATCTTTTGCTTTATAGAAGCTTTGCAATTTTATAAGGTCCCATTTGTCTATTTGTGATCTTACAGCACAGGCCATTGGTGTTCTGTTTAGGAATTTTATCCCTGTGCCCATATCTTCAAGGGTTTTCCCCACTTTCTCCCCTATGAATTTCAGTATCTCTAGTTTAATGTGGAGGTCTTTGAATCACTTAGACTTGAGCTTTGTACAAGGAGAAAGGAATGGATCAATTCGCAGTCTTCTACATGTTGACGCCAGTTGTGCCAGCACCATTTATTGAAAATGCTGTCTTTTTTCCACTGGATAGTTTTAGCTCCCTTGTCGAAGATAAGGTGACCCAAGGTGTGTGGGTTCATTTCTGGGTCTTCAATTCTATTCCATTGGTCTACCTGTCTGTTGTTATACCAGTACCATGCAGTTTTTATCACAATTGCTCTGTAGTACAGCTTGAGGTCAGGCATGGTGATTCCACCAGAGGTTCTTTTATTGTTGAGGATAGTTTTTGCTATCCTAGGATTTTTTATTATTCCAGATGAATTTGCAAATTGCCCTTTCTATCTCAGTGAAGAATTGAGTTGGAAATTTGATGGGGATTGCCTTGAATCTGTAGATTGCTTTCGACAAGATAGCCATTTTGACTATATTAATCCTGCCAATTCATGAGCATGGGAGATCTTTCCATCTTCTGAGATCTTCTTCAATTTCTTTCTTCAGAGACTTGAAGTACTTGTCATACAGATCTTTCACTTCCTTCGTTAAAGTCACACCAAGGTATTTTATATTATTTGTGACTATTGTGAAGGGTGTTGTTTCCCTAATTTCTTTCTCATGCTGTTTATCTTTTGTGTAGGGAAAGGCCACTGATTTGTTTGAGTTAATTTTATATGCAGCTACTGCGCTGAAACTGTTTATCAGTTTTAGGAGTTTTCTGGTAGAATCTTTGTGGTCACTTATATATACTATCATATCATCTGCAAATCGTGATATTTTGACTTCTTCCTTTCCAATTTGTATCCCTTTGATCTCCTTTTGTTGTCGAATTGCTCTGGCTAGGACTTCAAGTACTATATTGAATAGGTAGGGAGAAAGTGGGCAGCCTTGTCTAGTCCCTGATTTTAGTCGGATTGCTTCCAGCTTCTATGCATTTACTTTGATGTTGGTTAATGGTTTGCTGTATATTGCTTTTATTATGTTTAGGTATGGGCCTTGAATCCCAGATCTTTCCATGACTTTTAACATGAATGGGTGCTGGATTTTGTCAAATGCTTTCTCAGCATCTAAGGAGATGATCAGGTGATTTTTGTCTTTGATTTTGTTTATATAGTGGATTACATTGTTGGATTTCTGTACATTAAACCAACCCTGCATCCCTGGGATGAAGCCTACTTGGTCTTGATGGATGAGCCTTTTGATGTGTTCTTGGATTCAGTTTGCGAGGATTTTATTGAGTATTTTTGCATCAATATTCATAAGGGATATTGGTCTAAAGTTCTCTTTCGTTATTGGATCTTTGTGTGGTTTAGGTATCAGAGTAATTGTGGCTTTGTAGAACAAATTGGGTAGAGTACCTTCTGTTTCTATTTTGTGGAATAGTTTGAGGAGAGTTGGTATTAGGTCTTCTTTGAAGGTCTGGTAGAACTCTGCACTAAACCCATCTGGTCCTTGGCTTTTTTTGGTTGGGAGACTATTAATAACTGCTTCTATTTCTTTAGGGGAAATGGGACTGTTAAGATTGTTAATCTGATCCTGATTTAACTTTGATATCTGGTATCTGTCTAGGAAGTTGTCCATTTTATCCAGGTTTTCCAGTTTTGTTGAGTATAGGCTTTTGTAGTAGGATATGATGATGTTTTGGATTTCTTTAGGATCAGTTGTTTTGTCTCCTTTTTCATTTCTGATTTTGTTAATTCGGATACTCTGCCCTCTAATTAGTCTGGCTAAGGGTTTATCTATCTTGTTGATTTTCTCAAAGAACCATCTCCTGGTTTGGTTGATTCTTTGAATAGTTCTTTTTGTTTCCACTTGGTTGATTTCCCCTCTGAGTTTGATTATTTCCTGGCGTCTACTCCTCTTGGGTGAATTTGCTTCCTTTGTTCTAGGCTTTCTAGGTGTTCTGTCAGACTGTTAGTATATGCTCTCTCTAGTTTCTTTTTGGAGGCACTCAGGGCTATGAGTTTTCCTCTTAGGACTGCTTTCAATGTGTCCCATAAGTTTGGGTATGTTGTTGCTTCATTTTCATTAAACTCTAAAAAGTCTTTAATTTCTTTCTTTATTTTTTCCTTTACCAAGGTATCATTGAGTAGAGTGTTGTTCAGTTTCCATGTGAATGTTGGCTTTCTATTATGTCTGCTGTTATTGAAGATCAGCCTTAGACCATGGTGATCTGTTAGGATGCATGGGATAATTTCAATATTTTTGTATCTGTTAAGGCCTCTTTTGTGACCAATTATATGGTCAATTTTGGAGGAGGTACCATGAGGTGCTGAGAAGAAGGAATATCCTTTTGTTTTAGGATAAAATATTCTATAGATATCTGTTAAATCCATTTGATTCATAACTTCTGTTAGTGACCCTGTATCTCTGTTTAGTTTCTGTTTCTAGCATCTTTCCATTGGTGAGAGTGGGGTGTTGAAGTCTCCCACTATTATTGTGTGAGGTGCAATGTGTGCTTTGAGCTTTACTAAAGTTTCTTTAATGAATGTCGCTGCCCTTACATTTGGAGCATAGATATTTAGAATTGAGAGTTCATTTTGGTGGGTTTTGCCTTTGATGAGTATGAAGTGCCCCTCCTTGTCTTTTTTTGATAACTTTGGGTTGGAAGTCAATTTTATTCGATATTAGAATGGCTACTCCTGCTTGTTTCTTTGAGCCATTTCCTTTAAAATTGTTTTCCAGCCTTTTTCTCTGAGGTAGTGTCTGTCTTTTTCTCTGAGGTAGGTTTCCTGTAAGCTGCAAAATGTTGGGTCTTGTTTGTGTAGCCAGTCTGTTAATCTATGCCTTTTTATTGGGGAATTGAGTCCATTGATGTTAAGAGAAATCAAAGAAAAGTTAGTGTTATTTCTTGTCATTTTTGATGTTAAAGATGGGAGTCTGTTCTTGTGACTGTCTTCCTTTACTTTTGTTAAAGGATTACTTTCTTATTTTTTCTAGGGTGTAGTTTCCTTCTTTGAGTTGGTGTTTTCCAGTTATTATCCTTTGAAAAGCTGGATTCGTGGAAAGATATTGTGTGATTTTAATTTTGTTGTGGAAAACTTTAGTTTCTCCATCTATAGTAATTGACAGTTTTGCTGAGTATAGTAGCCGGGGCTGGCATTTGTGTTCTCTTAGTGTCTGCATAACATCTGTCCAGGATCTTCTGTTTTTCATAGTCTCTGATGAGAAATTTGGAGTGATTCTATTAGGCCTGCCTTTATATGTTACTTGACCTTTTTCCATTACTGCTTTTAATATTCTATCTTTATTTAGTGCATTTGTTGTTTTGATAATTATGTGACGGGAGGAATTTCTTTTCTGGTCCAGTCTGTTTGGAATTCTGTAGGCTTGTTGTATGTTCATGGGCATCTCTTTCCTTAGGTATGGGAAGTTTTCTTCTATGATTTTGTTGAAGATATTTGGTAGCCCTTTAAGTTGAGAATCTTCATTCTCATCTACTCCTATTATCCCTAGGTTTTGTCTTCTCATTGTGTCCTGGATTTCTTGGATGTTTTGAGTTAGGATCTTTTTGCATTTTGCATTTCCTTTGATTGTTGTGTCCATGTTCTCTATGGAATCTTCTGCACCTGAGATTCTCTCTTCCATTTCTTGTATTCTGTTGCTGATGCTCACATCCTTGGTTCCTGATTTCTTTCCTAGGATTTCTATCTCCAGGGTTGTGTCTCTTTGGGTTTTCTTCATTGTTTCTACTTCCATTTTTAGATCTTGGATGGTTTTGTTAAATTCCATCGCCTGTTTGGTTGTGTTTTTCTGTAATTCTTTAAGGGATTTTTTTGTTTCTTCTTCCTGTTTAGCAGTGTTCTCCTCTAATTCCTTGAGGGATTTTAGTACTTCCCCTTTAAGGTCTTCTACCTTTTTAGCAGTGTTCTCCTATATTTCTTTAAGTGAGTTATTAATGCCATTCTTATAATCTTCTACCACCATCATGTGATATGATTTAAAATCCATGTCTTGCTTTTCGGGCATGTCTGGGTATCAAGGACTTGTTGCAGTGGGCATACTGGGTTCTGATGATGCCCACTGTTCTTGATTTCTGTTAGTAAGATTCCTACATTTGCCTTTCGCCATCTGGAAATCTCTGATGTTAATGTTCAAGCTGTCTCTGGTTGGAGCTTGATCCTCCTGTGATTCTGTTAGCCTCTGTCAGCACTCCTGGGAGTCTAACTCTCACCTGAGTTCCAGTGGTCAGAGCACTCTCTGCAGGGAAGCTCTTCTCTTGCAGGGCAGGGATCCAGCAGTCTGAAGCTCTGATCTACTTCCTGAGTTCTAGGGTCAGAACCTTCCCAGAAGACTGACTCTCTTCTCACAAGGAATGTGCCCAGGGGTCTGGGTCTCAGCTCCGCCTCCTGGCTGAGGTTGAAGGCCCATTGGGACCCTGACCAAGAAGCTCTGTTGCTTCTATCACCCACATGTTCTTAGGTGATCAGGAAGTCCTAGGTGTGGTAGGGGTCCCATGTTCCAGAGGTGATCCGGAGTACCTGAGGAGTGGAGAGCACTCTGGATCCCTTAGCAGACTCTGCTGGGCTCAGATGGCAGTGGTGGCTCCGGCTGGAAGAGATCCCAGTCTCTGGTCAGGCAGGGTTCCTTTGTCCCTGTTCCTGTAGGCACAGGACCCTCTGCAATTCCTGAAGCTGATGCTGAGTTCCACTCACCCGTGATCCCGAAGTGCTGTGGTGTGGAGAGCACTCCCGAGGCCTTAGTAGCCTATGCTGGGGTCAGAAGGAAGATAGAAGTAATTTAAAAAAATAAAAATAAAAATAAAGTTTAGTTGAATAGACCTAACACAAACACCAGAGGAACAACAGATGTCTCAGTTTAAGGTGTCAGACATTTCATTTCAGTGACTTAGGGTGCATGCTCTGAAATGTGAAATTTTGTTATCTTTCTCTGAGCAGGGAGCTCTTGTTATGTCAAAAACTGCATAATAATACAGGAGAGTAAGGTGAAGTGTTTTTATTTACACCTGTTGCTTAGTACTTTCATAGATTGGTGGATTTCAGAGCTATTCATGCATGCAACAGGTACTTTGTGTATTAACAATTTATTTTATTTTTTAAGTGATGTTTTTGTGCACATATCTATGTGTGTTTGCAAAAGCCAAAAAAAAAAAAAAAAAAAAAAAAGCAGATGTCCTAGAACTGGAGTTACATGCCATTGAAAGCCACTAGGTATAGGTACTTGGGAATGAACTCTGGCTTTTGGAAGAAAAACGAGTGCTTTAACAGAAGGTTGTCTCTCCTCCAGTCCTTACAATGTTACATTGTTATCCAAGGTCTGCTGGCTGTCAGGAATTAGTAGAGAAATGGAGAAGTGCTCCTCTCTGCTTCCCTGTGTGAAGTGCAGGCTACTTCTGCCAAGTGATACATTCAAAGGCAGGTCTCCTTCTGTATAGTTTGTGGGGGCAGTGTCATGCCAGTGTAAATCTCAAAACCCAGGCTTTCAGCCCACTTCTCTCTGTATAGAAGGTGTGAGTGTGGAGAATGGGGGTGGAGAGGCAGAGAATAAAAGGTGCTACGGAGCCTGGTACCTATTGGTGCTGCCTGCCAGTCCTCTGCACCAAAGACTTTCATTTCTTTTCTGGAGTTCCTCAGAGATATTGCTTTCTCTGTTTCTCTGCTTTAGATCACTCACCATTGGTATATAACATGACTCAATGGGATTTCATTCACTGAGATATTATTTTTATTTATGGGTCTGTGTATCTCCATAGATGTATGCTAGTACCCATAGAGTTGGAAGTACAGGTGGTAGTGAGCTACCTGATATGGTGTTGAGAACCTAATTCAGCTCTTCTGGAAGAGCCTCAAGTACTCTTAACTGCTGACAGCCTACTCTCCAACTCTAAGGCTGTTCTGATTGCCATTCTTTGTGCTTTAGCTTTACTAAGTTCGATTGTAATTATTTAACCATACTTGGTTCTAATCAAATTTGGTTTGGGAATCTCTGTCATCCATAGTAGCAATGTTTTGCTGTCCTCTTTTCCAATTTGGATGCCCCTCATTTTTTCTTTGATTGCTCCGATAAGGGATTACAGGGCTGTGTCAAATATGTTGTAAAAGACGCATACTCTCTTTTTTTTTCTAGTCCCTATAGAAAAATGCCCCACTATGTTCATAGCAGCCTTATTTATAATAGCCAGTAGCTGGAAAAAACCCAGATGTCCCTCAACAGAGGAATGGATACAGAAAATGTGGTACATTTACACAATGGGGTACTCAGCTATTAAAACAATAAATTTATGAAATTATTGCACAAATGGATGTATCTGGAGGATATCATCCTGAGTGAGGTAACCCAATAACAAAAGATGTCACTTAATATGCACTCACTGATAAGTGGATATTAGCCCAGAAACTTAGAATACCCAAGATGTAATTTGTAAAACACAAGAAAATCAAGAAGAAGAAGACCAACATGTAGATACTTCATTCCTCCTTAGAATAGGGAACAAAATACCTTTAGAAGGAGTTACAGAGACAAAGTTTGGAGCTAAAATGATAGGATGGACCATCCAGAGAATACCCTACTCGGGGATCTATCCCATAATCAATCAGCCACCAAACCCAGACACTATTGTATATGCCAGCAAGATTATGCTGAAAGGACCCTAATATAGCTGTCTCGTGTGAGGCTATGCCAGTGCCTGGCAAATACAGAAGTGGATGCTCATTTTCATTTATTAGATGGAACACAGGGCCACCAATGGAGGAGCTAGAGAAATTACCCAAGGAGCTGAAGGGCTCTGCAACCCTATAGTTGAAACAACAATATAAACTCACCAGTACCCCCAGAGCTTGTGTCTCTATCTGCATATGTAACAGAAGATGGCCTAGTTGGCCATCATCAGGAAGAGAGGCTCCTTGGTCTTGTAAATTTTATATGCCCTATAAAAGGGGAATGACAGGGCCAAGAAGTGGGAGTGAGTGGGTAGGGGAGCTGGACGGGAGAAGGGTAGAGGGAAGTTTCAAGATTGCATTTGAAATGTAAATAAAGAAAATATCTAATAAAAAAAAATCTTTACTTACTTTTTCCCAAAATTCAATAGCATATTTTAAATGCTCTTTGGGATTTTTTGAAATGTATGTGTATATTTATGTGTCTGTGTATTGGTGTTTTCATGTGAGTGCAGGTGACTGAAGGGACAAGAGAAGGTGAATCCACCATAAAGAGGTTTCCTCCTGCAGCACTGGGGAACAATATCAGAGACCCACAGTCAGACATTATGCAGAAAGTGATTGACCTTGGAGCACTCAGCCATAAATGAAGTGTCTCTCTCAAGTCTCTTCCCTCTGGCTCATGGAACCCTGAAGAACAGTTGGTAGAAGGAATATAAGAGCAAGAGGAGTGGAGGAGATCCAGGAAACAAGGCCTTCTACACACAAGATGACACAATCACCTATAAACTATATAAACTCACAGAGACTTAGACATGATGCTCAGAACCTGCTTGGGTCTCTAACAGATGGGGTTCCTAGAGGTGAACGAAGTGGGCACATACCCCTATCCTTAACCCAGAAGTAATCTTCAAATGGTAACCATTTTCAAGTGAAAATTTAGTTTCCTGGGAGTCTCCCTGGGGAAACAAACTGCACTCAAGTGTAGGCTGATTGCCTGGCTGTAGATGGCCAACAGAATATGAACTCAGTGGCATCTTTAGAAGTTCCTTGTCTTCAAATGTTGGGATGTTTTTCAAAAATTCATCTTACTATTTCTTATTTATGTATTTATGTGTTTTCTTCTCTCTTTTATAGGTCCTTTGTATATATATTCTGGCTTTAACCTTAGCATTTGTATGTGATTCCTAGGTATGCAAAAAGGATGTTTCTATTTCCCCTGCCTTTTCTTGGGCTACTTTCCTTTGTCTCTTTTGTCCAATTCTGATGTATTAATTTTGTTTTATCATATCATGTCATATCATATCATATTATATTTCGTATAATCTCTTAGAAGCCCTTTTTTTTTCTATTGAAAGACAGAAAGGGGGTGGATCTAGATGGGAGAGGAGCTGTGGAAAAGCCAGAAATAGAGGCAGGAGAAACTGTAATCAAGATATACCATGTGAGGAAAAGAAATATATTTTCAATAAAATGAAAAACAAAAACATCAAAAAGAAAAAAAGAAAGAAAGAGAAAGAAAGAGAGAGAAATGGAAGAATTAAAAACAGAAAAGAAAGGAAAGAGAAGAGAAGAGTAGAGAAGAAAAGAAAAGAAAAGAAAAGAAAAGAAAAGAAAAGAAAAGAAAAGAAAAGAAAAGAGCAAAACAGTTCTATGTAAGAGTAAGCAGCTCAAACCAGGAGGTGGTGGCGCACGCCTTTAATCCCAGCTCTTGGGAGGCAGAGGCAGGTGGATTTCTGAGTTCGAGGCCAGCCTGGTCTACAAAGTGAGTTCCAGGACAGCCAGAGCTACACTGAGAAACCCTGTCTCAAAAAACCAAAAACCAAAGCTAAAAACTAAAAACAAAACAAAAAACAAACAAAACAACAACAACAACAAAAAAAAACAAAAAAAGAGTAAGCAGCTCAAAATGAATGTCAATGACTGAACTTAGGCCCTGTGCAAGATCAGGATGCACTCAGCCATTGAAAGTCTCTCCAGACCTCGTATATTTATACTTTGCCATCCGTCCCTGGTGCTGCCTATCTAGTGCTTCCTTATGAGGAAACAGTAAAGCAGGGAAAAACCAAACACAAAATGTCTGCATTTCCTTCAAACCTCCTCACAGTCAAGTGTGATGAGCTTATCTGCACTAAATCTTTGCTGGATAAAATATGGGGCATTTAATTAAATGTGACACAGTAATTCATGAGCCCAAAAGGAGATGGTGATTGAAGAAGACACTGAGCACTCAGCCAGCGTTAAGCTACTGCCTTCACATGTGCATCAAACACCTCTACCAAGAATGACCAAATTCATGGGCATGCATGTGTGTATGTGTGTGTACATGTGTATACACACACACACACACGGAGTGAGAGAGAGACAGAGAGAGAAAGAGAGACAGACAGACAGAGAAAGAGAGATAACCAAGAATTTTTCTGACATCATGAGAAGACAGGGCCTGACAAGACACAATGTGTTAAAACTCTAGCTCTTATTTTCACTGAAGAAAACCATTGACTTCTCTCCCAGGAAATACATTTGACTGACTAAAGAGTGCCTGCCTGCCTACTTTTATAAATTTTGAGCACCTGAAAATACATCAAAACAGAATAACTCTTCTCAGGAGTAAAACTTGATTTTAAAAGGCCAGGATGTTGATGTGTGATTTCTTTTTATTTTGTGTTATTACATGGAATATTTAATTCACAGGAGTATAGAGCAAACATAAAATTTAAAGTTACTTAAAAACTGCATAATTTTGAAAATAAGGGATTAATACTTCCCATACACTCAAACATAAAAGCCTTATACACTGCAAATTTCACAAAGGTTTATTGTATTAAACATGTTTCCTGCATTTGGGGCATATTATATTCTTGAAAAGCCAAACTACTAATGAATAAATAATATATAACTGATACAAGGTCACATTGTGTAGAATATAGTAGGGAGTTTGATTTTGGCATTCTACATTCTCTATACATAGTTTTAGTTGTAAATAATGGACACTTCTTCCAGCCAATAGTATTTTAATTATTGTGCCTCAATAGTAAATTCATAATCTGGTAATAATATAACTTATGTATTATTATTCTGTTGTAAGGGAACATGTAATGGTTTGTGTACCACAGTGCACATATGGAAGTCAGTAGACACCTTTCGTAGATTTTTTTTTTTTTTGCCTTCCACTTTCCTTGAGACAGGAAATGCTGTGCTTTTCTCTGCACTTGAGATTATATGGTTTCTACTTTCCCTTTCCTTCCTATAAAACCTCCTCTATATCCCTAAATGGTTTCCTGTTCTTATCAAAATTCATGACTTCATGTTTCACTAATTGTTATTGTATACATATGTATATTTGTGCAGATATATTTGTGTATTTAATATTAAACACATACACATCCACACAACACATACATGTATGTATGTATGTATGTATGTATG